>VYZU01045290.1:6311-56218 GCA_013401355.1 Ceyx cyanopectus | reverse complement strand
CTGTGCGCGGGAGCTGTGGGGACAGGAAAACTTCTGTAGCAAGAGCAAGCAGGGAGACTGTGCTTCCCAGGCCCCCCTTCCAGAGCTGGAAAGCCTTCACACCAGAAGCACGAGCCAAGAAATAGCTGGCAGCGCCAGGCAGCTGAGCACAGCCCTCACTGCTCCATCCTTGCGCATAAATTACCTCCAGGCTCCCAGCTAAACAAAGGGCCCTGAAATAATTCTGCATTTTAATAAAGTCAGCGTTCGTGCCACTGTCATCCTTATAGAAAGGGAATTTGCATTTCTTTCTGCCAGCTCACTCTGCACAGCCTGCTGGCACTGGAGACCAGCCACGCTCTCCTGCACCCCCTCCAAGGACTAGGTTACACTTTGTTGCTTAATCACTGTAACAGCAGAAATGCAGGGCAGAGCTGCTGGGACCCCCCAGACTGGAGAGAGCACCAGTGTCTCCAAAGTCCTCCAAAGTCCAAGTTTGTCTGAAAAGCAGCACTCTCCAGAGCACTTCTGCTGGTGCCTGTGAATCACCCACAGCCTCTCCCTGCGGCAGGCGCCCACCCCCTTTACTGGGAGCCCTGGGAGGAAGAGCTGGCACTGGCACTCCTGCTTTGTATTGCTCTAAAATATGGAAAGAAACAAGCAGGAGGTTCTCCCTAGCGGGGGAAAGGAGTCCCCAGGGCTCAGAGCCTGTCACTAGCTGTGCCTCCCACAGAACGTGTGTGCTGAGCAAGTAAGCACCCGGTGGGCACCCAGTGAGTTACACAAGGATGCTCCCCTGCCTGGCACATCTGCAGCCCCAGGGCTGGCTGCAGGGCACAGCCTGTGCACCCTCTTCTCTTGTGACCATCCGTGCCCTCCTCACATTTCTTAGCCCTTTGTGCAGGACACGTGGGCCATGGTGAGGTTTTCCAGTTTGGAGGCTACTGCTTTTCTTCATGGGAGTGACACTGGGGCTACAGCACAAGCGTGTTCTGCCAAGGGCTGGGGGGCTGCAGCAGAGCTCGTGGCACCTGCCTCCTCCTGGAATCACCTTCTCGTTTTGTCATGGTGTGGTGAGGGTCCCCAGCCCACAGGGATTTAGCCCTCCAGTGCTGGGTTGCTACCAGCTGAGCAAAGCTCCAGCTGCCAGAGTGGCAGCGGTGCCCAGAGCATCCCGGCTACCCACGGTGGGCAGGGTGGGTGAGTGGGGCTGGTAATGCCCCCTGCCTGGCCCTGCTCCTGCCCCCTCCTCCAGCCCCTTCCTGCCCCCTCCTCCAGCCCCTTCCTGCCCCCTCCTCCAGCCCCTTCCTGCCCCCTCCTCCAGCCCCTTCCTGCCCCCTCCTCCAGCCCCTTCCTGCCCCCTCCTCCAGCCCCTTCCTGCCCCCTCCTCCAGCCCCTTCCTGCCCCCTCCTCCAGCCCCTTCCTGCCCCCTCCTCCAGCCCCTTCCTGCCCCCTCCTCCAGCCCCTTCCTGCCCCCTCCTCCAGCCCCTTCCTGCCCCCTCCTCCAGCCCCTTCCTGCCCCCTCCTCCAGCCCCTTCCTGCCCCCTCCTCCAGCCCCTTCCTGCCCCCACCTCCATCCCTCTCCCCTCCGCCGCGCCAGGGCCTCCGGCTGCGGGGAAAACCCTGATCGTAGCTTTCAGCATGTTCAATTACTGTCAGTTAACGATGATTAATTTACAATTAAGGGCCTCTAAAGGGTAGTGTGTGTGTTAAATAAATATTGATCTTTCATTTGTGGCCACAGATATATTACCCCAGTTACAGGGGACGTGGCAGCGCCGGAGCCGGGTGCGGGGAGGCAGAGCTGCCACCGGCGCCTCACCCACGGGGCTGCCAGCAGATGGGGGTGCCCGGTGCTGGGGGGCTCAGCCGGGGGCTCGGCAGGCTCAGGGGTGGACGAGGATCTCTTCTCTCATGGTGTTCAGCATCAGGTGCTGTTTCCAGTTGCAGAAAGCCTGTGGGAGCAGGGGGGTGCTGGGAGCTGGTGGCTTTCTTCCTGCTCGGCCCCTAATTGGCCTTGTAGAATAAACGAACTGTCCAGAGCCTGTTATGGTGTCGTTAGCAGCAGGACAGCTTAGCAAACTTGTCACTGAACACACAGTGTGTTTTTAACCCGTCTCAGCTGCTCTCTGAGCTCTTTCTGGCTGGCACGGTCACGCCACCACCCACGCACACATTGCACACATTGCCCGGGCAGGCCGAGTGCCCTCAGCATCCTCCACGGAGGAACCATCAGGAGAGGTGACCTGACACCTGTCGTGGTCCCTGGGGGGGGGGTGTTGGCACAGGTGGCTTTGATAGATGCTGGTGAGAGGCACTGCAAGGGGTTGAGCTGTGTGACCCCAGAGAGCCCCATCCCCTCTGTTACTGTCCCCAGTCGGTGACCAGCTCCAAGCCACAGCTCCTGTGCTGCCCCGGGCCTCAGTGTTGGGCAGCAACTCATTTCAGAGGCACAAGAATTGCAGCAGTCCAGGTGACTGTTGTCTCTGTGAAGTTTTCTTTGTGCCAGAGTGTTTCCTGATGTCTCTCTGACTTTCCTGTCTGTAATAAGCACACTCCCCAGGATGTACTTTTATAAAAATCTTATTGTTATCTCCATGTTTTCCAATTGCATCACTGGCTGTAACTTGCATTTGCAATTGCACTGTTGCACTATCAATGGATATCTATGTAGCGTTACCAATACTCACATTCAGATCCAGACACAGCTTCTGGACAGTCCCTTGTGCAATGTACCACAGGACCCTGCATGGGCCACCACCCCTTAAAGCACATCTGGAGAAGGAAGAAGCACATCTGGAGAAGGCAGAAGGACATCTGGAGAAGGCAGGAAGGGCAGCACTAAAGGCCCCAAACCAAGGAACATGCCCGAGCTGCCCTGACTCTGGGGTGTGCCATGGCCAGCAGCTCTTGAGGACCACCACAGCACATTGCCCTGGGAGAGGATGAGGAAAACAGCACAGAGACAAGCAACAGGCAGAAGCACCTGCAGGAAAACAGAGTCTTTCTCCAGAGACACAAGATCGTGTAGCTGCTGCACCCCATGTGATGTCTGCATGGATATAGCCTTCCACATCCACACAAATCCACGTGGAGGGGCATCCAGAGGCTCTGTGCATCCTCCCACACATCTCTGAGTGATGTTCGCAGTCCTGAGATTTTCACTCTTTTAAATTCTTTCTGATTTCTCAATACCAGTTACTCGTGAGTCTAGAAAAATATCTGAACGTGGTGCAATCCATCCCAAATAAGTGAAGGCCACTTCAACAGGCACCAGAGCCAGCACACCCTGAATGCTGGAGAGCAGCGTTTCCACAGCTCCACATCTCTCTTCTTTCCCATCTTGGGATTCTTTTCCACCTGTAGATGAAGCAGGAGGTGGGAACACCATCCCACCCCCCTCCAGCCGTGTCAGCTTCTGAGCTCTCTCTGCTCCTTTCCCCAGCACAATCCTAACCACCATCCCCTCGCCAGCAGCTGCTTTCCCTTCTCCTCTGCACTGCATCTCTTGGAAGCAGGCTCACAAGAATATTGTCACTGGCTTTCTCTTTTATTTGAGGCATGTATTTAAAATGATGCTTTTGTTCCAAATGAATGAGTTGATTCATTCAGAAGTGCAGTTTCTGTTTTTGAATCAGCGGAGCTGTTTATGCTCATAGTGTCCATAAAACTGTTATTTTAGTCCTGACACTGATGCTTATGAATAAAATTTAGATCTCATTCAGAAGTACATTAGCTGTAGCTATTTGGCTCCTTGTTAAAGCATTAATTTTTATTGAGAACACCACATTGCCAAGCAGCTCCTTCTGCATCTTGCAGCAAACTAAGTACCTCACAGCACAGACTTGGGTAAGACCAAATCACAGCGTGTGCCCCTGCCCTGGCACCCTCGGGTCAAACTGTTCAGTTTGCAGATGGTTTTGTTCTGCTGCTGGATCACGGAGGGAGCTTCCCAGTTACCCTGGGTGAGCAGAGCAGACTGGAGCAGCTGTGTCGTGGCCCAGGAGGTGTTCAGGTTCTGCTGGAGACATCAGTGAGCTGGCACCACATTCCTTATTCATGACGGGCTGGATGTTGGGTGTACTGGAGCCAATTAGTTCTCCCATGTATTTATTGCACTTTTTTTTTTGCTTGAAGCAAGCTGTTAAATGTCAAAAATACTTTAGCATTTTAGCAGAAAGATAATTTTTTAATAGATTCCACCTACAAAAAGGAGCTGACTGGCAGAATATTAAATTCAGGGAGATTTATTTTTAATCCGTGCCTCCAAACAGCTTGAGATAACCATTTTTGCATGGCTCCTGGCTGATTAATACTGCTGTCCCTTGCCTGTCCTCCTCACTTGGTGCTGTGGCAGCTGTAGCCTCTCACATCCCATTAACCTTGTCTGCAGAAGGGACACCTGGCCAAACTGAAGAATTAGCTCTTGTAATTAGGAATGTAAACATCACACACTGCCTGCTAACATCCCCACTCCCATCCCTGCCTTCTCCCGGAGCTTGTTAGGGCAGGATACCTCTGGCCAAGCTCTTCCCATCATCAACGTCCCACACACCAGCTTCCAATAGTGTGAATTAACAGCCATATAAACCCCAAGTCAAAGCAGGGGCATTTCTGGCTCTTCAAGGATGAGGACTGGGGTTGTGTTGGTGCTGCCTGTGACCTAAGAAAGGGCACAAGATGTTGGTGGTGTTTGCCAGGACTGTGGGGTAAGTCTTGTCCTTTTCCTTAATGGAGCTACTTGGTGCCTGTGAACTGTGTCTGGTACCACCAGAGCATGAGTGTTCTGAGCAGTGCTGATGGTTTTATCCTGGCTCTCTGAGCTGTTGTCCCAGCATCAGGCCAGTGTGCTGTGTGATGCTACCCAAGGTGACACAGGGGTGCCTCTCACCTCCTTTGCTTGTGGTCCTGCTAGGCTTAGCTTCTAGGCTGAGTGCTATCAGCCTGCTCTCAGTGTTAGTATTAAGTCCCTGGTGCTGGATGGAGCAATTAAGTAATTGTTCATAATACAGTAGGTTCTGAAAATTAAGGTGACTTTATTTGTTTCTCAGTAATATAATGAGCTATTTTAGCAATGCTAGATTTAATGGCTGAATCAATATGTGTGTTTAGTGTTAGGCTTTATTTTAGCACTAAGTGACATGAGATAAGCAGACTTAGAGAGTGTTAATTGGTTTGTGTTTAGCATTTACACTAATCAGAGTGTGCAGTGCTGCCCAGGGCTCTTCAGCACTGGTAATTCTGTTTATCCAAACCAGGAGCTGTTTACTCTATTGACTGGAATGGCATCGGTCTGGTGTTTTGCTTGCTGGAATGTTATAGACTTACTGCATGTGTGAACTGGAGTCCCAGCTGACTCCAAGCTGTGCTGCACGTGGTGTGCATGGGGAGAAGGTGCTACACAAGCCCTGCAGAAAGCAGACCTTACTGGGCACCTCCACTGACCCAGTCACTGCGTGGTGGCATCAGCACTGCAGATAAACAGCACTTGTTTTCCCTCTGTGTCTGGCCTCTGGTTCTGCCTTGTTTTGAGGTGTGTGAGGGCAGGTTGGCTCGTGCTCCCTCCCCAGCCAGGGCAGAGCTGCCATCATGCTGTCCAAGGGGTGAACCCCCTGGCACTGCCAGGCACCAGCACCATGGGCTCTGTTGTCATGAACCAGACACAGGTGAGGGGCTTTATGAGCTGCTCGGGCTGTGCTGCCCAGGTCTGCTGGGTGCTGTGGGCACAGCCTGTGGGGTCTCTCCCAGGCTTGTGATGTGCCAGGAGCCTCTTCCACAGCCAACCCTGAGCCTCCTGGGCTGGGCTTACATCTGTCTCGTGCTGATGGGAGCAATGTCTGGGGAAGAGCTCGCTGGAGCATCACAGAATCATTAAGGTTGGAAAAGACCTCCAAGATCAGCAAGTCCAATGCTCTACCCAACATTATCATGCCACTGAAGTGCCAGGCCTACCTGGTTTTTGAGGGCTGAGGTTGGCAGCAGCACACCATGGGCAGCCTCACCACAGCCGTGTTCCCATCACCTGCCTCTTTTACTGGAGATGCTGTTGGATTAGTTAATTTTTTTTTTAATCTAAACACTTGCTTCCCAGATGTAGTCTTGCGAGAGCACAGCTCTGACTCCCTGGACCAGAGCTGAGGCTCTGAAAGTATAGCCTGTGCTGCTGGAAGCTGCATCCTGAGCTGTTCCTGAGGTCCTTCCCCACTGCAGACCACCCCTCACTCTGTTCCCAGACCCCTCCCCCTTGCAGTGGCACCTGCAGACCCCAGTGGCACGAGCAGAACCGGTGATGCTGCTCCCCCAGCAAGGATGCTGTGTGTGGAGAAGGTCAGCTGCACCGCAGGCTGCTCCTTCCAGTGGCTCTGAGCTGCACTGAGAGGCAGAACAAGATGAAATCCCTTCTATTTGCAAAGTGCTGTTATATTGATTTGTGGCAAACAGCCCCTAACTGGCCTGCGGTGCCCCTCCAGTGCAGGGGGCATGGGGGAAGCCCAGAGCTGCTGTTGCCTGGAGCTGCAGCAGTGCTGTGACAGGCCCCGGGATGGACGTTAAATCACTCCAGAGAGGGAGAGTGAAGGGATGTCACTCAGCCTGGGAGAGGAAGCTCAGCTGCACCACCACACTGACTGTGTGATCCGAGTCAGAATGAGAATCATAAATCTTGATTATTCTCTGTCTCAGCTGATTTGAACCAAATGCCTTGGACAGGGATATAGTTCACATCTCGCTGAAAACTGCAAAAAAACTGATTAAATGTACAAACTGATATAAATAGCACTCTATCTGTGTTAATGCCCAAACTGTCACTGCCTGGGGAGAGGATCCTGCGTGGACGGGGCTCTGTCCCAGCCCAGAAGAGCTTCCTGGGTATTTTCAGAGCTGGTTTTTCTCCCCACTGCCATTTATTTTGGTACTTTGTTCCTGTGATGCTGCTGTTATGATGCTGCTGCCAATTACAGATGCCTTCTCTGATTCTGATTGCACTTTGCTTACAATTAAGCATCCTATAGAAAAATGGAAATGCTAGGTCATTAACATAAAGTAATAATAAGGTAAACCGTTCAATTATGGGGGAGAAAAAACCCACCTTTTGAATAATAAGGATATTGTATGCCTAAAAGACATTCAGATGCCAGTGTATTACCATTTTTGCATACATAATAAATGAACTTAAACCCCAAAATAATTGACAGAAGCAAATAATAAATAGCTGTGCCCTCGCCAGCAGCCTGGCTGTTCCTGGGGCAGATGAGCAGCTCTGGGTGGGAGCAGAGGAGTCTCAGATTGGCACAGCCCTTGGCAGACACTGTGGGGGAGGTGTTGGCACCTCTTGGTGCTTTGGGGGTGTTTTGGGGGCTTCAAAGCTGCCGCAGCCAAACCAGCTCTGGTGCTGAGGGGGGAGAGCAAGAGCTGCAGGGTGGAGACAGTAAAGGGGGCTGTGGTGGAGGTGATGGTGAGGGGGCAGTGGGGCTCTGCCCAGGGTGTTGCTGGACCCGGGTGCAAACACTGCCCTGCTGTAGGGTTCAAAGTGGGATAGTGTTCCTTGAACAGGGTAATGCAGTCAGGAAGATCTGGCCACCCAACATCTGTGTGCAGGGCTTTGGGTCTTTGCTGTCCCTGTGAGCCCATCGCCTACCAGCAGGACCCCCAGCCCACCTTCATTCAGCCACTCTGCCTGTTCACACCCCCTCATCTGTGGCTGGGAGTGCAGCTGCCCACACCTGAAGAGCAGGAGGGCTGTACCCAGCTGGGACCTCCCAGGGCAGCCTTCACTGGCAGGTTGGTGCCAAACCTTCCCATGCCCAGTGCCACCTCCATTCCCCGGGCTGCCAGCGGTGCAAGGGCTGGGCACCCAGACTGGCACAATACCTGTTATTCAACCAGTTCTGCAGGTATCACTCCTCTGTTGTCTCTCTAACAATTCCCAGCCTTTTAGCTGTTGATGGCTTGCCTATTACTCTGGCGCTGGGTTAGGATAACATCCAGATACATCTGAAGAGTGGAATTTATTTACTGTTTTTTCCCTGAAAAGCTTTTAGCATGATACAGTGGTGGTGCTTTCACTTCAGCAGCCATTATAGTCGGGGATTTTTCCTGCTAGAGGTAAATTTTCCAGAAGATAAAAAAGGACTCCTCACGCTGTATAGCTTGATACCACTACATTTTAATATTCTAGTTTCACCCGTCACTGAGGCATGGGTTTTGGGACACCCCAAATTTTTCATAGCTAGTTTGTATTCATTTGCTCATTAAATAGCTGCTGTTTGCTCTCCAAACTGCCTGAACCCCTCTGCTAGACCAAGATGTGGATCTCACTGTGGTTATGCAGAGTCTTCAGGTGACCATGCTTATTCTAGGTTGGCTACTTGCTTTCTCTGTCCTAGGATTTACACCAAGTCACGGGCATCCAGGTCTTTTCCCCTCCTCTGTGACAGTAGAAAGTGATTGAGCTGGTGCTTGGGGGACTTGTACCCACATGTCGATGGGATCCCTGCACTTGGAGCAGACCACATGGACATGAGCATCCTCAGACAGAGGAGACAGGACTTGCTACTGCCTCTGTCAGCGAGGCCTTGCTCCAGCACGCGTGACAGAGCTCTCAGACTAGCTCTGCTTTGCTAAAACTGTGATTAATACAGTAATTAAATCTGGTAGACAACACTGAGCTGTTCCCAGTGAACGGCATCGCGGCGCTTCTGTGGAGAGCGGTAGCGAGGCTTAGTCAAAACAATTTTGACTGCAGAGGGGTTAGAAAGATGTATTTCCAGCCTTTGTCATAACCCACTTCATGTCAGAGAGCTGACCGACCACCAATCTTACACTAAAATTAGAGAGACTGGGCCAAATTTATCCCTGGTAAAACGAGGGTGAGCTGGCCCAGATGGCACGTGCTGGTGCAGATGTGCTGAGCGTGTCCAGCCGTGCTGGCAGTGCCCTGGGGGCTGCTTCTGGGTGAGCTGCTGGGTCAGAGCAAAGCAGGAGTCATCACACCCTGTGTGTTCACCATGGCTGCTGGTGAGGAAGGTGGGGGATGTGGGCACCCCTCCATCAGAAGGCAGGGAAATCACAGCAGACTGCAATTTGTGTGTGAGCCGTGCAGCCAGACGAGGGATTTTGGCACAAGGCAACAGCCATATCCCAGAGGAGATCCACTTGAGGAAAGAACAGAAGAAAGCAAGATTTAGCATTAAGATCATAATTTCAGATTGCATTGTGTGAGCATCAACAATCTATATACATGAGAGTCTTTGGGGATGCAATGCTGTAATAGCTACCCAAGCCAGCCTGAACAGAGGGGGTTATTTTTAATTGCAGCTGAATGGATCTAACCTTGTGGTGTCTGTTCACAAAGCATGGCTGGATTAATACAGGTTCCATAGTTGCTTCTGCTAAAAGACTTTAATGGATCAGCTTAGTTCCCTGCTCCATGATTATAGCATTCTTACCCGCCTATCATGCGTGAGCCAGATGGTCCCAGTGAAATCAGAGCATATTTATATTTTTGTCTGCTACTCAACCAGCTGCCCACTGATTTTGTTCCATAGTGGTAGGAGGAGAGGAGCCTTGCTGAGTGAAGTTCACCCACCTCTTTCCCTAGCCCTGGTGTCTCCCCGGTGGAAGCCCCCATGGAAGGGCTCTCTCCGTGGGGCTGCCTGGGGGGGTTTGTCCAGCTGGCCGTGGATGGCAGCCATGGTCCCATGGCAGCAGCATGGCTCTGTCTCCTGGCACAGATTCAGCCACTTCCCAGAGCACGGGAGGATGTTTTCAGTTCTATCAGTGATGAGAGCCATTAAGAAGGTACAAGTACTAAGGAGATCCTGAGCGATGCCTATAAAACCTCTGAATCCCTGACAGAATCAATAGTGGGCTCTCAGGAGTAACTTCTTATCCAGGCCAACTTAAGCACATGCCAATGAGCCGTTAAAGATTTTGCATTTTGTGGAGACACAGAATCCCTTTCATTGCAATTGTTGGACTCCAGACTGGGCGAGATGATGAAAAATCACATTAGAAATAGACTGTACTCCAAAGGCATGTTCCTCTGCGTCTGGGAGAGCAGATCGAACGGTGCTCGGGGGTGGCATCCCTCCTCCAGGTGTGTGCCCAGCCAGTGCTGGTGGTGCCCAGCATCCCCAGGCTGCCTGCAGCATCACCAGCAGGGCTCCCTGTCCTGTGTGGCTGGTGGCAATGAGAGGCATGGACTGCTATGAGGAAAGCAGAGGAGCAGGAAGAAGGGCACAGGGCAGTTGTGCCCTGTGGAATGGAGGCCCTGGGACTGGCACTTGGGGTGCAGGTGAGGCTTGGTGCTGTCCTGAGCTGTTTAACCCGAGTGGGAGCTGCGGGAGGGCTGGGTGGGCAGCTGCCCACTGGAGCAGGGAGTGTTCCCCCGATGGGTTCAGGCTGGTGCCCTGCTTGTCGCCTCGGGGTAACTTTGCTAGGGACACAGTCTCCGGTTTGGCATTTTGGTTTCCGTAGCAACTCGATGCTGCCGTTCTCTGCTCAGCTCTGCTCAGCTCACACAGTCCATGGGTGTTTGCACCTGCGTTGGTATGGCAACACGGGCTGCTCCATCACGGTGGCACCCTGGCAGAGGGGGCTCTGGGGGGGTCCGAAGGGAGCACCCTGCAGCGGGGGTGACGCTTGGCTGTGCCACAGGGCACCGAGATGCTCCCGAGCCCCTGGCTGCTCCCAGCTCCCTTGCTGCAGCAGGAGCCAGGGCTGACCCCATTCTGGCTGTTGAGTCCTGAGGTGCTGGGGAGAAGCTCCGCTGGGATGTGGATGGCATGGAGCTGGGAGGTGTCCTCACAGCCTCAAACTGCCCCTCGGGACAGTGACACCAGTGGCCTTGCAAACTCTGGAGCAAGGGGAAGCTGCTTGTGTTGGAGAGGGAAACCAGTGGTCCAGGCAGCCCTTCCTTTGGGCATGGAATCTTGGAAGAGCAAAGCTCAAGTGGCAGAAAAGGGTGGTTCACCCCCTTCTCCCACAGCCACCAGCTTCCAAACCATTAATCTCTTCCCGTGAGTCTCCTGGGGGAGATTTGTTTTGCTTTAGCCCCAATCTGATCTGGCACCCACTTTTCTGCAAGTGCTTTACAGTTTGCGTTTAATGTTTTTTAACAGACATGTGCAAGCCATTCGAATTAGATCAGTGTGAATCTGTTAGGCGGCGACAGATGCAAGTTTTGTGTCCCTTATTAGAAGGGATTGGATTCTGAGGTTTAGTGATGTGCAAAGGATTGGACTTTAGAGAGATTAAAATTATTTTCAGCGTTAAGCACAATATTTCTAAGCTAATGCACTCAGTCTTGAATATAGATTCACAGACCAAAAAAAGATTATAAAACATTAAACCTATGTAAATTCAGCTGTAAATTTATGTTTGAACAAATTCAACAAGAGATTTGACTTGGGGGCTTACAGCAAATAGGTTCTGCTTTTAATGCGTATTGCAGTCTTCAGTTGCAATGCCGTTCTCCCCTTGAAAGTCCCACGCCTGCTGAATTACTGGCAGGTCACAGTTGACAGCTCAAGCAATTATACAGGAATGTGTTAATAATAAAAAGGAAAATTACTTCGTGTTTGTCTTTTCAGAAGACAAAAGCAGATGTTTGCTCCACCCTGAGGAGCATCAGAGATGAGCTCCACGGGCAGGTGACTGTTGCAGCACCTGGCCATCACCTCTTTTGGAGAGTGATTGTGCAAATCCACGCCTTTCTTTGTGGTTCTGCAAACCCTGGGAGTTGCTGTGAACTTTTTTTTTCCCTGTTGTTGAGAATGTGAAAATACAGTTAACAAAGGCTCCTTTTGAGAGGGATTGCAGGAAACCTGCAACATCGTGAGCGAGCTGCCTACACAGAGATAAATGACAGCTGTGACTGAAGGAATAAACAAGATAATCTGGATTTAAATAAACCACAAGGGGATTTTGGCAACATGCAAATTCACAAATTTATAAAATGTATCCTTTGAAAATAAAGAGCTTGTCTGAAGCAGGCAGTTAAGAACAATTAGTACAGCACATTTTCCCAATGAGGGTTTAGAGCTGGCCTTTGCCATAAACCAGCAGCCAGATGTCCTGCCCAGTGGCCAGGGACTGCTCTCATGCGCAGAGCAGGAAACAGAGAAGCCACGTCAGGGAGTGCCCTGTCTGAGCAGGGAGCTGCAGGAGGGCTGGGGGGTCCCCAGGGCAGCCTGACCCTCCTCAGCCTCCAGCCACAGTGCTGGGAATGAACGGGGAGGCAGAGACACTTCAAAAACCCAAGCAAGCACCCATTAATACATATTGGATCATCTGTTTGGAGGATGATCCTGCATCCAAGCCCAGGAAGGGCAGTAGCAGTTTGGTGTGCACAATGCCAAGCTGCAGCTACCAATGGGCATCCAAAAATGATGCCCATCCCTTTAACTGTGTGGAGGAGTCAGTGCTGGATGGTGATGGAGCTCCTTCACCTTGCCCATTGCACCCCCTTTGAGAGGGTAGTGATGGAGGCATGAGGTGAGTAGAGACCATCCTGATCCAGTGCTCCCCATCCTGATCCAGTGCTCCCCATCCTGGGTTGCTCTGCAGAGGTGTATCAGGCGTGGTCAGCAGCATGGCAGGCCCTCTTCCATAGCCACTCTGGCATCAGAAGGGAAAGCAACATTGCAGAAAAAGCCAGAGCATGTCCGAGAGGCTGTGCAGTCCTCCCCAGGAGCAAAGCCCCAGCCCAGCACTGCTCATTGCACTGCAGCAGCGCAGAGCCACGCAGAGCACCGCGTCCTGCCCGGGCACACAGCGCAGCGTGCCATTCTGTTGGCGTGTGTACAGTTAGGGCAGAGCAACCAGAAGCAGCTCTGCCAAGGTGAACAGCTCTGAGGAGTGTTCCTGCTCTGCCCCAGGCTCACCTGCTCCAGGTGAACACCCTGGTTGCTCTCAGCAGCAGGAGCATTGTTCTCTGCTGGGCATTTGGCAGCAGCTCTGGTGTGCGGTGGGGCGCAGACGGTGCGCAGTGGGACACAGGCAGGGTGCACTGGCTCTTGGGGCTGCTGCTCCAGCCTCCTCCTCAGCTGCCTTTGCACAGTGGGAGCTCAGCAAGGCGCTGCCCACCCAGGGAAGGCGGCACCTCCAACATAACTCTGAAGCGAGGCAGAGTTTGGGAAGCGGCGTTTCTGCGCCTGCCCCCCAGAGCTGCAGTGGATCTGGAGCTCTGCAGGGCCAGGGGTGTCTCGAGGACACGCTGCAGCTCCTGGTGTCATCCTGAAAACTGTACAGCAAAAGCTGAATCTGCTTTTCCTCCTCTTTCCCTTGATCACTACTTCCCTGCTGTCTCCCCTCAGTGCCAGCCTATCTATCCATTTGTCTTTATTGTGCACGGAATTAAACACAGTCCTTAAATGTGGCAACACTTTCAGATTATTAGCTCTGCAATTTCTTGGCTCCTGTTTTATTTTTTTTGTGATAACATCATCCGGAGGGGCCATTGTAATTAATAGTTTGTTCGTGCTTGTATAAACCTCTGGTGTGTTTGTTTTATACTTGAACATCAGGCACTACAACTTGCTTCCAGTGTATGGTCTGAAGTGTCCCCACCTCAGAGAAAAGGCCTAGAGGTTTGGCTGTTGTTTGGTTTGGTTTTTTTGCAACAGCTTATTGAAACCATAATTTAAAGTAAAAAGGAAGCAAATTTAATACTAAAAGCAAGTGAGTTGTCTTGCCCTGTATATAGAGAAGAGGGGACCACAATCCTTGTTTCTCAAGCTGTCCATGAAGGGGCTATTGCCACAGCTTGGAAGGAGAGGGAGCCCTGCTCCAGGCTGCCACCAGCCCCTGCCAGCAGTGGGACAAGCTGGAGCAGCACGTGGGTGAAGGAGAGCAGCAGTACTGCCTCTGAATTCCAATTCACTTTTCCCTCTTTTAAAGCATTGCCATCTAGAAACAGGATGAATCCACAATACAGAGCAAGCAAAGGCTGTTGCCAGCAGCGGGTGGTCCCTGGGTGCCTGCCCAGATGACCGGGGGGCTGCAGGTGGCTCGCAGTGGTGGGTGGGTGCTGGTTGGTGGTGGGGAGCATGGGCAGGATGGATTCTGGCTGTCTGACTGCACAGCAGAGCAGCCAGTGCCTGTTTGCTCTGAGATTTGACTTTGAGAACCCATAGGCAATTATTTACAGAGCAGCATCTTGTGGGCTAGGATGGAAACCAGACACAAAGATGTCTTACAAAGCCCCACTAATCTATGGTGGCAGTGCTGAGACCAATTCACGCTGCGGCCGAGGTGCCAAGTGCAGTGAGTGGTGTTCACTAACCCTCGGAGCTCCCAGGGCTGCCTTGTCCCCCCTCCCCAGAGCTTTGCTGCAGAGCAGATGTGTCCAGGTGGTCTGGAGCAGTCCAGGGCTTGTCTGTGCAATGTGGAGGGTCAGAGCAGATGATGACAATGTTCCCCTTGAGCCCTGTTATCCGAGAGGCCATCGCTCGCAGTCCAGCAGAGCTTTTAGCATTTCATAATTGCCATATTTTGACATTTGACAGCTTGCTGCATGCTGCCAGGGTGTCTGACTCAGAGGAGCACACACCAGCCAGTTCTGCCTGTGCTGGTCCCTCCTTCTGCTCAGACTGCATAGGAAAATTATCCAGCCCGAGACCACGAGCCAGTGTGTGGGGCTGCTGGCAGGTGTCAGGGTGACTGAACACCACGGGGTACTGGTGTTTGTGTTTGCCTGGCAGCCCAGCACCAGTTGTGAGGCAGAAGGACTTTCAGATGCTGCTCCTTCTCCTTTTCCCCAGCTCTGTTGTCTCAGCTGCTGCCCTCTTCACTCACAGTGGTTGCTGCCTTGTCCCACTCCCCACAGTGCCACAAGCCATGGGTTGACTGCAATCAATCCCGTGGCCCCGTTTGACCCTCTTGTCCCAGAGTGCTGATCCAAGCTTCCAGCATCAGGAGCAGCAACAACAACCCCACATCAACCTCCCCAGAGCTTCACCCCCATTATCTGCTCGGGGCTGGGAGAGCCAGCTGGGAACTGAGACCTGCAGTATTCCCGTGGAGAGCTGGCAAAGGGAGCATCGGAGCTTTCAAGCTTTACCGTGGTGTAAAATGAAGGTTGGGACAAAGGGAGAAGCAGAGAGCTCCATTTTCCATCCTGGTGGAGCAGGACACCAGTGAATACAGAGCCAGCACGAGGAGAAAGGCTGCTCTGAGGGATGAGCCATGGACCCTGCTGCTGCTTGATGTCTGTGAGTACAGAATTTATCAAGACACAGGGGGGACTGGACACCAGATCTGGAGTTGCCACCGGCTACAGAGATTGGGAAGCGACATTAAAACTCTGTGCTTCAGGACTTCATTAAATCTTCAGTGACAGGAATCAGCAGGACAGGAGCACAGGCAGAGTAATCCCTGAGGGATTCTTGGTCCTTGCCCAGGGGCTCCCATTACAGACCGGTGTCCAGAAGTCCAGACACTGCCCAGGCTCTGGTACCTCTGTCCCCGGGGCTGGCAGCTCCAGGACATGGGGAGTGAGCTCAGGGCAGCAGGCAGCAGGGTAAGACGTGGTCTGCAGCTCGCTGGTGATGGTTAAACACGAAATGCATACAAATGAGGGGCTATAACTGATGATAAAATAACTGTTTAGCGGAGCAAGGAACAGAAGAGTAACGCATTGATTTTGGTAATTAATGGTTCAATAGAAACCTGTTCTGGGAGTGCCCTGGGCAAAGTCACTGGATTGGAAGTGCCTTTATTCCCTGGTTTCAGTGCTTTGCCTCACGCTGCCTGTTCTTGGGGGCCGATCAGCAGCCCCAGCACAGCCCCAGGCACCGGCGCCCGCGTGGTTTGGCTGCTGCTCCTCCTCACAGCCTCCATCCTTCTTCTGGAAGCTCCTTAGTGGCTTAGTCTGTGCATGGAGCTCAGCCCAAGAGAGCTGGAAACCACCTCCAGCCACTGCCAGAGTGGTTTCCAGTGCCAGTCCTGGCTGGGGATGGATCATCCCCCTCCTCAGCCGATTAGCATCCAGGCTGTGAGGGGGCAGCACGGAGTGGTGCTGAGCCCCCAGCACCCACCAGCCCTCCTCCCGTTTAGGTCCCAGCTCTCCTCCTTCCTTCCAATTGCTCTGTCACATCCAGACCTGATTTCTATGCAGAAATATTAGCGTTTCAGTTCCAAGTTTGTTAAGCAATATTTAAAGCAATAAACAAACAAACAAAAAGGAGGAATAAAAACAAAAAGCAAAGAGGAAATTTTACACAGCCACGCTTGTATTTCAGGGGTTCAGCACAAGCTGGTGGGGCAGGTGAAGGCAGCACCTGGCAAGGCCAGGGAGGGGGGTTCTGCAGCAGGGAGATTTCTGCAGCTGGTCACATCCTGCAATTCAGGGTTATCTTTGGACAGTCCCTCTCGGGGATGTACTGCTGAGCAAATGTGTTTTCCATGGGAATATGTCCTGGCTTGGTTAGGGTTAATTATCCTCATCAGCTGCTGGCCCAGGAGGTTGGGAGGGGCTGCATCTGGGAGGGGCCACAGTGGGGTAAACACCTGAGCCAGCCAATGGGAGAGTCAGCACCACCTTGACAGGGCCCTATATAAGGGGAGGGCTGGGGCAGGCTGGGGGAATCAGTTTCAACTTGCTTCAGTGTGGATGGAGCTGGGGAAGTTGTCATCCTGCACACAGGTAAAGCCTTCCTGACTTCTGTTACTCACTGTGTCTCTCATCTCATTGGGACTGATGTTTTCAGCTCTGTATTACCTTAGTAAACTGTCCTGATCTCAGCCTCCGGGGTCTCACCTTTTTTCTTCCTCCTGATTCTCCTGCCCATTCCCCTGGGTGGGTGGGTGGCTGTGGGTGTTTATTTGCTGGCAGAGGTTAAGGCACAACAAAATACAAGCAGTGGTCAGGCTCTCCCAGAAGTCAGGTGAGGCAGTGCAGCTCCTGCAGGTTGCCCTTTCAGGGTTGGTTGCCACTGTGGCTTCCTGCAGCTGGTGGTGCCCATGCCCTGCTGGCTGCTGCCCCAGCTGGCTATCAGGCTGGAGTGGGGGTGGTCTGCAGCACTGGGGAGGAAAAAGCCCCTCTGTCCCTTGGTGATGCTCTCCCACTGCCAGACACTTTCAGAGAGCTGCAGGGAGCCCTGTGCTCCAGTGTTCTTAGAGTGCTGCCTGACCCCATGCTCCCCTTCTGTGCACTTTCCTGGGACCTCCCTTACACAATCTCCTGATCAGCCAGAGCTCCCTATCTGCACACAAGTGGGCCCTGAGGACTCAGTCCCTGACCATGCTGTGGTGTGGATAGCTGTACCAGATGCTGCCTTCCGTAGGGCTGGTAAATCTGGGTGCTGGATCTCCCCTAGGAAAGCCAGCCTGTAATTCTGCAGTCCCCAGGTGCTTCCATCCCTCTTCATTTGTTCAGGCTTTTCTTGGGAAAAAAGTGCCTCAAAATGCATCATTCTGACTAATTCCTGCTCCTTGCACATCTCTGCTACTCAGACAGCAGATGCAAGGCAAGGTCAAAGTACTGAAGTGCTCAGGGCTGCAGATGCCCCACCACAGTGGGAAGGCAGCTCTGATGGGACGTGACACTGGACAAACTCTCTGGCAGGGCCTGGCCACCGAAGTTCTTGTCCTGAAACAAGTGAACTGGGGTCCTGCAGCCCTGCTCCCCTAAAGCCCCCATTGCCAGGACTCAGCTGGAGATGTTTCCACAGCAAAGATGCTGACTAGGAGTGGGGAGCCCCAGGATGTGCTGGCCCCTTCACTCCAAAATGCTGAAGGCAGAAGCAGCCCTGTGGCACCACCAAACCCACCTTCACTCTTGCCTTGGTGGGAAGCCCAGCATCTTGGCAAGACAAGCCCCACGGGATGGATTACACCAGCAATAAATGCACAAACTCCAGGGGTGTTTAAAGCAAACTGGTGCGTTCAGCCATCACAAAGATGAGGCAGCACTGACAGGCAAATCTAGCTGGGCCTTGCTTGACAGCCCCTTCTGCTTGCAGACTTCAACTGCATCATTCCTGAGATGGCTGTTTCCTGGGGCTCGGAGCTTTGACGTCAGCAGCACTGCGGTTCTGGTGCCCAAGGTGCTCATACAGAACCATTTCCAGCCTATTCATATTGTTTCCTCACCATATGTTTGTACTAAAAATAGTTGCAATGTGGAGGGATAATCCTGTCAGACCCTGAGCATCTTCATCCTCTGTGTCTGCTGCAGGAGACTTGGCCAGTGCCACCTCCTGCCTCCCAGGCAGCAGCACAGCAGGCGCTATATTGGGGCAAAATAGCTGAAAACAGGTTAAACAAACTGCATTTCATGTGGGTGCACCTAGGCCTGAGTATTTGAATAAAAATACTGTTAAAACTTGCTTAAGAAACAGACATTTTAACCACTAGCCAGAGCTGTGCCCCTGTGGCCAAGAAGGCCAATAGTCTCCTGGGGTGCATAAGGAAGAGTGTGGGTAGCAGGGGGAGAGAGGTTTCTGCTTCTCTCCTCTCACTAGTGAGACCACATCTTGAGTCCTGGGGCCAGTTCTGGGCTCCCCAGCTCAAGAGAGGCAAGGAATTACTGGAGAGAGTCCAGCAGAGGCTGGGAAGCTGCTGAGGGGCTGGAGCATCTCTGTGCCAGGCCAAGCTGAGAGCCCTGGGGCTGTTCAGTTGGAGAAGAGCAGCCTGAGAGGGGAGCTGAGCACAGAACTAAAGGGGGGCAAGAGGATGGAGCCAGATTCATCACTGGGCACAAACTGGAACCCAGGAGGTTCCATCTCAGCAGGAGGAGCTCTTTGGTGTGAGAGTGTCAGAGTCTGTCCCAGGCTGCCCAGAGAGGTTGTGGAGTCTCCTCTGGAGAGATTCCAACCCCCCTGGACACTGCACTGCTGGAACTTGTTCTGGGTGCCCCTGCTGGAGCAGAGGGGTGGCACCAGGTGATGCCCAGAAGTCCCTTCCAGCCCCACCACATTGGGATGCTGGGCCCCTGTGCTGCAGACCCTTTGAACAGGCACTCTGTGGGTGTGGGCAGCACTCTGGCAGAGGTGGCTCACCGCACCCAGCCGGTGCAGAGGGCTTGGGGAAGGGCAGGAAGCCGCCCAGAGCCCGGTGCCCACACGGGGTGGCTGCTGGCAGGGCAGCTGGGCTGGTTTCCCACCTGGGCATCTTTACTGTGGCCATCTCTACACGTGGCACTGCCATGGAGCGGGTGTGTGCCTGGCTGGTGGCACTGCCCTCCAGCCTCACTGGCACCCAGCGGTTGTAATGCTGTTGTGGGGGACATCATTTAACACCTTCCAGCTTGCTGTGATAATCTTTAACTGGGGGCAGCTGGGACAAGCGTTTACCTCTTCATTTTCTTAGATATAAATGCTATCTCGCCACAGTTTCATTTTACAATATGCTAATACGCTATCCAGGAAACTCTTGCTACATGCTAATTTATCCAGTAGGCAAATTCCTTTTGGCTAATAAAAGTGCTTGCACAGGAAGCTCAAAACCCAGCAGCGATTAATTATTGACAGAGCATGTGAATTAGAGATAAAAGAAAAGTCATTCTTTCTTACACACAAGATAGTAAATAAATTTAATTATTGTACTAGAAGCAAGGGATCTTATTCTGTATTAAGTTTTATTAGCTGAGACATTTAAAAGCATGTCATCATAACAAAAAGGTCTGGTGTAATCCTAACTGCACCACTCCGGTACAAGGCTCTGAAGTGAATAGGCTTAATTGAGCAAATGGAAGCAGATGGCTTGTTGAACAGACAGGTATTGTACAGGTTTATTGGCAATTAACTTTTGTCTACATATGCCTATGGCGAATTGACTGTATAATGTGTTACCCAGGCAGATTTAACACTTCAGGTGCCCACCGTGTCCAGGGGCTGGGAAGAAACAAAGCTGGAATGCTTTGGTGCCTGGGACCCGCCGGCGTGGCAGCAGCCCCCCTCCTGAGCATCCCACCAGCAGCTGCTGGGGGCAGGAGGGACGCCGAGGTGCCTGCCCACGCCTGGCCCCTTGCTAACCACCCTTCCTCTGCTTCTGCACAGGAACGTGATGCCCAAGACGCTGGAGGGCCAGATCACCATGGAGAAGACCCCCAGCTACTTCGTGACCAACGAGGCCCCCAGGCGCATCCACTCCATGGCCAAGGACACGAAGCTGATCGTGGTGGTGAGGAACCCGGTCACCCGGGCCATCTCTGACTACACACAGACACTGTCCAAGAAGCCAGAGATCCCCACCTTCGAGGTGCTGGCCTTCAAGAACCGCACCCTGGGGCTGATCGACGCCTCGTGGAGCGCGATCCGCATCGGGATCTACGCCCTGCACTTGGAGAACTGGCTCCAGTACTTCCCCCTCTCCCAGATCCTTTTTGTCAGCGGCGAGAGGCTCATCACTGACCCGGCCGGGGAAATGGCAAAGGTCCAGGACTTCTTAGGTCTGAAGAGGATTGTGACAGAGAAACACTTTTATTTTAATAAAACCAAGGGGTTCCCCTGTCTAAAGAAGCCAGAGGACAGCAGCGCTCCCCGCTGCTTGGGCAAGTCCAAGGGTCGAACTCACCCCAAAATAGACCCAGACGTCATCCACAGACTGAGGAAGTTTTACAAACCCTTCAACGTCATGTTTTACCAAATGACAGGCCAAGATTTCCAGTGGGAGCAGGAAGAGAGTGATAAGTAGAACCACGAAATCAGGAAAAAAAGCGCTTTTCTTTTGAGATGCGAATCATCATTAGAGACCCAAAACTCACTCGGGGCCAGGGGCTCAGCCTTGTGGGCGTCAGGGGTGCAGCACAAGCCCCCCCGAGATTCCAGCTCTGGAACCTTCGTGTTGTGTCACCTCAGGCTGCACTTGGGCTCAGCCCCGTGACACTGAGGGGTCGGGGTGGGTGGGAGGAGGTGGCAGAGGGAGCGGGGCTCTCGGGGTGAAGAGATGCTGATGGTTGGTTGGCTGCTGGTACCCCCCTCACAGCCAGGCAGGCAGGACCAGCACCTCCTTCCACGGTGAGCTGAGGGGGAGGGTGGCTCACAAAACCAGCAGCACTGGGGTAAAGTGATGGTTGTGATTTCTCCCACCCTGGCTTTTTAGTTTTGCCCAAACTGCAGCATCAAATCTGGTAAATTCAGGACCTGTGCGTTCACGTGCACACTGGTGTTTGTGTGTGGAAGGAATAAAGCCAGTTATGCTGCAAAGGAGCTATGTACAGAAACTTCATTTGCACCAGACGTTTAATTACTTGTTGCACTAAAAGCTAGTATTTACCAAGTGCCACAAAACACCTGGGCCTGATCCTCCTCCGACTGAGGGGTGTCTCTCCACTGTTGGACCAGCCATTCCAGCTTATCTGGGATACTCAGTGAGATCAGATTTGGGGCCTCCCCCGGACACCCCTCTGCTCCTCCTGGGCAGGACCAACCATCAGAGCCCCTGGCACTGCTCTTCATTTGCACCTCAAGAAGGAGCTCTCTGCTGCACACTGTTGGCAGACAGGTTTGCAAACTGGGTGGGCAGCAGCCTGCATCTTTACTTCAGCATTACAAAAAAAAAGCAGTTAAATTCCCAGGTGAGCACTGCTTTGCACAAAAAAAACCCCATGACTTTTGGTGGAAATGACCAACTCAGCCGGGTTTGAGAATCCTGGTAGCCACTGTAGAATAACCCCTTATCCCAGCTGGATCCAGGGGTGATGTGAGCTGCTCCCTGGAGCCAGGGGAGAGCAGCTCAGAGCAGCTCTGTTCCCATCACCCTTACGGACAGAAAACCAGCAACAGGAGCAGAAGGAAAGATGCAGAGCTGCTGTGGCTGAGTTGTCCCCTTCTCACGGGTGACTTCTGAGGGCACTCAGACACCGTTGGCTGCTCTCTCTGTTTCAGTGAGTGGTAAGGATGGCTCCCGAGCAGAGCATAGCTGTGTGTGAGTCCCCCGACCCCTTCTGGGGTCCCTGGCTGTTGGAAAGAGCAGGACTGTGGTGTGAGATCACTGCAGGAGGATCAAGACTTGGTTTTGATTAAGGAGTTGAGATCCCTGATCCAGCCAATGGGCTGAAGTCACTGTGATGCTGGGTAATGAGCTGAGCCTGTTTTGGGTTTCACGGGCTGTCGTGTGGTTCGTTGTGCCATGAAATGGTGCTGGTGCCTTGGACTGGATGAAAAAAGAGCTGAAGCCATTTGGAATATTTACACTGTGGGCCATGCTGGAGGGGCACCCCAAGGTCCCTGCTGAAGTCGTGTTAGTTCCTATTAGCCTGATTAGATTTAAAAACAGCTCCTGACGTAACACAGACTTTCACAGTCACAAATCCCCACGTTATCACTTGAAAATTGGATGTATTTGGAATAATTGTACAGTGTTTCACCAGGTACTGAGACGTCTGATCAGCTCCCAAGTGAAAGCTGTTGTTTGCACCAATCATCTGGTGCAAGCTGGTGGATTCACTTGGAGGACAAGGGACTCGTGGAGGTCCAGCATCCAGGTATCCTTACTGCAGGGAGATCCAGAAGCTCTTGCCTGTCCCCAGCGTGCTGCAGCCCTGACACTGCAGTGGGCTGGCCCTGATGGCTCTAAGCCTGGTGCTGGAGGTGGCCCTGGCTCCTGCCAGAGGGGCTTGGCTCCAGGGGACACCGTCTGGCCCACGGCGTGGCAGCTGATGTGGCCATCACCACCACTGTGGCCCAAGCTTGGACTCTCAGCCCCCACACACAGCTTAACCAGAAGTTTTTCTCTGAGAAAGGTCTCCCTGAGCTGGAAAGAGCCCCAAGAGGCCCCTCCCCACCCAGCGGGTCTCCCAAACCTTGGTCTGGTCTGAGCACTGCCCCGTGTGTCCCTGGGCAGCTCAGGTCAGCTTCTCCCGGGAAGAGCCCCTGGTCCCCAGCTGCCATCGAGCCCCTGTTACTCTTCTCATCGTGCTGCTAGCTGGAGGGGCAGCAGACCCAGAGCCGTGGGTCTGTGGGAGAGCAACAGAGCAGGGAAGCACTAGGGAACCCATGGAGTATGGCTGGGCCAGGCAGGAGCACCTGCCCTGCACGGGGACGAGGCACAGTCACACCTGGGGCTCAGTCCTGCAGCTGGAACAAGGCTCTGGAGCAGGGATCCCTGTGGAGGGTCCCACAGCAGGCCCCCCAGGAGGGGCCACCCACCCCACGGTCTACAGGGATAGGTGATGCTGAGCCTGCCCTTGCCCCACCTGCCTGCCCCCAGCTCTCCCACCCTATCTTCAGAGGTTTATTTTTTTACTGGAGCTGCATCTCCAGGTTGGGAGGAGCTGCTCTGGCTGCCCCATGGACACGGACACACCAGCATGACAGGAGGGGACCCCCTGGATCCCACCAGGGTGCTGGCAGGGAGAGGGACACGGCAGCCACCCTGGGGACACAGGGCAGGGCACTGTTCTGATCTCTGTTTTTCTGAGCTGCAGCCATCCCCACCATGCTAATGCAGGAGCTTGACAGGGGAATTGTTTTCTATCTGGCCAGAGAGTGGTCTGCTAAATAAGAGAGAGTCAGGTTAATAACACTTTTTTTTTTTTTTTTTTAACTATTCAAATGTCAGCATTAGAATACACAGGAAATTGAATTTTGTATTTGATTTCAATTAGCAAAGCATAAATTATATTTAATTTTATACACAGACTGGGTGATTCATTGTTCTGGAAAAGCTGGTACTTCATGGTTCAGAGATTGAAAATGGAGAGTTAGTCTTTTCTGAAACCAACCTGCTGTGCTGTTGCCTCCTCCCAAATGCGTCTCTGTCTGTCGGTGTCACTCTGTACCTGAACAGTATGAAAATCCTGAACCAAACACTTGAACCCACAGCACTAAACAATAAAATGTTGTAGCAGCTGCATTTCTCTGCTCCATTTCTCCCAGCCCCTGCCAGCAGCACCAACACCCCCTGAGCAGCTGACCCGTGCAGGAGGTGACCAGTCCGGCCACCCCTCGGGACACAGCCCCACTGGTGCCAGGAGGGCAGGGGAAGGCTCGTGCCACCCACCACTGGGACTGGCACCAGGACTGGCACCAGGACTGCCTGGGCCACCACCCAACCAGCAGATTCCCTGGCATGGGAGCTCCCAAACCACTGTGGTGCCCCCAGAGATGCCCTGCAGGGGGTCAGGTCAGGGACCCATGGAGAGCTCAACCCTCACTTTACTCTGCAGGAAGGGACCAACCACCAGCCCCACAGACCCAGGGGTGACTCTGCTGGGGACAGAGGGATTGTCCCTGAGCTAAGGGACAGCAGGATTGTTCCTGCAGTGGGGGACAGCTTTTCTTGCGGGTCTCACAGTTTGGGGTGCACCTCCCAAGGTCACAAAGAACAAATCCTGAGCAATGCCTGGGAAGTTTCACTTGCTGCTGATTAAGGCTCAATCAGTAGCTAATAAAAGGAGCTAAAGGGCTGGCTGCCAGGCAAAGAAATTAGGGGGAAATTTTTTTTTTTTGTCTTATTTTGTGTGCACAATTTCCTGCTAGTTTGAAAACAGCTATTTCAGAGCACAGCCCTATTGTGTCATCTGATAAAAACCATTGAAAAACTTTTATCAACAAAATTAGGAAGTAGTGAACTATAAAATTGCTAATTATTTTCTAGTAAATTTACTTTTAAATAACTTCAGACACCAATTACAGGCACCATTAAGCACCATTAACACTGGGTATATTTACCAAACAAGGATGGAATACTTATTATTCAAATCAAGATCATTTTGGTGTAGATTTTGCTGTTTGGAAAGCAGTCCCCTCTTTACCAGATGTCTAAAACGTCATCGGAAGATCAATTACAACGCAAACATGGTCAGAGTCCGAATATTTGAATGGTGACATGATATAATTCAGTCCCTGAGGCGAGCCCTTGTGTGAGCAGGGATCCCGACGAGCTCCTGCACCTCACCATGGGGACAGGGCTGATGTGCTCCTCTCCTGTGAGCCCCAGGGAAGCGAGACCTTTATTTAGCTGCTCCAACCATCCCTTGCACTGTCTCCTTCCCTGGCTCCATTCAGGGCATCCCCACCCTCTGCAGACCCCTCTGTGCCAGGCCAGCGAGCACCGCTCCTCCCGGCAACGTGCTGCCAGCCGAGTGCTTTTTCCCACCTCCAGGGATTTGCTCCCCAGAAGACCCTGCTCAGCTCTGCAAAGTGTTCACCCGCTCCCTCCACCTCGGGGAGCGTGAACACCCCGGTGCCAGCATCACTCTGGTGCCAGCATCACCCTAGTGCCAGCATCACCTCGGTGCCAGCATCGCCCCGGCGCTGGGCTGAACGGCAGCGCGCGCCTCGTAATTGGATGTTGCCAGGCGGCTGTCAGAAAGCTGGCTGCAAAGCTGTTACCTGCTCCCACTTTCCTGCTGTTATCTTTGACATCCTCATTATTTATTAACTGCCCTGTACCCAACAGGCTGCCACCGATGCGGAGATGCTCTTGTTATGCAGGTTCAATATTCCGCCTGCCTTCCAAGGTCACATCCTCCAGGATGTCTTGCAAACCAGATTGAAGAGGTACAGCAAGGATGCAACATGCTCTGGGTGTGCCGCTGCCAGGTCTCAAACAGGGCCCTTTGAATAGGGCTGACATCCTAGATGGTGATATAAGACCCTGTTGCTTGCTGCTTTTCCCCAGCCTGGGTGTCGTGTTGAGCTCCCTGCAGCTGCAGCGCGCCGGGCAGAGGCTCCGGCCGTCAGCTCCCGCACACTGGGGCACAAAGTCTTCCTCTGACACCCCAGCCTGGGAGGACAGAAACGTGGGGGTGCTTTAGCTGGCCAGGCTGCCAACCTGCCACGAGCTATTGTAGCTTTGGCATCACAAATAAACTCCTGTTTCCACCCCTCTCTATGCCCTGTGCCACTGCCTCCCTGGCATGGAGAGGTGGCTTTTGTGTCTTTGGCATCACAGACTGAGTCGTTGCATTTGTTCCAGGCAGAAGCATCAAAACAAACTGATGGTCTCACTTCCCCAGCTTTTGTGGTGCCTTTTGCTCAGGGTTTGTTCAGCCTGGCTGACCTCAGAAAATATCCCTCTCTGAGTCATTCATTGGAAAAAAAAAATAAATTCTGATTAGAAAACCCTTGGTGGCTTTTAGGATTCTGTGTAAAAACCTTGAAATCACAAGAAATAATTGGAGGGTCTCTTCATTATGACTTTATACCCCCAACAGGTATGTTTTGGAGATTTTTAGGTGTAACAGAGGTTCTAATAGCCCAATGGATAGGAGCTCTTGTCCATATGCAGCCCATGCAGGGGTAGAAGCCAGATCAGAAGGTTTCTCCACTGGAGGATTTGCCTACAGGAATTTCTGTTCCAACATCATCGTGCTCTAGGATGGCAGAGGAGAAAGACTTTGGGGCTTTGCAGAATAATGCAGAGAGATCCCCGTGCCGTGAGCACCCAGCCCCTCGGGTGGGGAGGACGTGTCTCACTGTGCCCCAGAGTGGGCTGCCCCTCTGGCTGCCCGGGGGCACCGTCTGTGCAGCATCCAAGGGAACCAGAACCAGAGGAACTGGGATTGTTTCAACAACACATTTTGTGAGTGAAGCCATTATGTGCAGAGAGATGTACGGGTGGCTGAAGGACAGAATTAATATAGTAAGTAATCCTCTCCCTTTAGCGATATCTTTCTGCATGAAATAATGATTTAATGTCTAACTTTTTCTAGCATACACATTTCCTCATAACAAACACTTATATGATATGCAGCTATTTATGTTTCAAGGCAAAAAGCGTGGAGTGTAATGGACTCTCCTCTGACTACCTGTCCGTGAAGAAATTTCACTGTATCATGGGGAACGAGGAAAAACATTTTATTTGGAGACAATTTCTTTCTCTTTAAGCCATTCTTATCTTTCTCCCTGTGGAAGGAATACCTACATGACTCTGAGTTGCCTCTCCTGCATGTAGGGTGTCTGCTCTCCAGATGGGAGTCTCTTGCTGCTCCTCAGCACTTCTCCCCACTGACAAATGGGAGTGGGGGGTGTTTAGGAAATTGAGGGGGTTCCTGGTGCCTCCAAAGTGGGTGGCATGTGTCATCAACCCCAAGATAGTCACAGGAGCTTCAGTATTGAGGCAGTGGACCCCACAGCTCTCAGGAAGGGTAGGTAGTCCCCTAAACTGAGTGTCAGGCACTATAACCTGAGCTTGAGCCTGGGCCAGAGGTGCTGGCACTTTGGCATGGAGCACATCATGGCCCTGGTCTGCCCAGGCAGGAAGGTCTCAGCTCTGCTGCTCCCTTTTCCTTCCAGAGCAGCAGAGATCAGTCCCATACAGAGCCTTTCCAGCAGGGAGTTGCTCTCCATGCTCCCCAGGGCAGCTCCCACAGACATCAGCAGCACACAGAAGAAATGGGCACTTCCCTGGCAGTGACACTCCACTGGAAAGCACTGATCCAGCTAACACGAAAGATGTCTGTGTAATGAAGGCAAACGACACAGCTGGCAATTTTCCACCCAACTGACAGAGATAAACAGTTATAAATACACCCATTAATGGTGTAAGCATCCTTCAAAGCTTGTCTTGAGAGTCTGTGGGGCCAGCAGGCAGCGAGCGGGCTGGGTGCTGGAGCAGAGGGTACCACAGGGCAGCCAGGCCTGCAGCCTCTCATTAGCAGAGACAAAACAAAGCCATGGCAGAGGGAGACACTTCCCAGGAGGAGACAGGGGTTAGGAAGCCACCAGGCAGTGGTGCCAGGGCAGCTCCCATTGCCCAGCTGCCTGCTGGACAAGCCGTGGTCCTCCGGCTGCAGCAGCAGGTCGGCTGGTGCTCTGCTGCCCTTCCCTGGGGATGGGCATCCTTCCCCTCCCCAGGGATGGGCATCCTTCCCCCTCCCCAGGGATGAGCAGCCTTCCTCCTCCCAGGGATGGGCATCCTTCCTCCTCCCAAGGGATGGGCATCCTTCCTCCTTCTCAGGGATGAGCACCCTTCCCCCTCCCCAGGGACCCTGCACAGCACCCAGCCTTGCTGAGCAGCTGGACCCAGCTGGTGTTCAGCCCTAGTTTAACAAGGGAGAGCTAACGGGTGATTTTTGCCCTTACCTTGGGAAGCTGCCTGCAGCATGAGTTGCAGTTAATGAAAGGAGTGAGGAATACGCAGGTCACTGAGGGTGACAGTGCTCCCCTCTTGAAGGATTTCATCTGAGCAGAATAAGCAGCTGAGAGCAAGTCCTCTGACAAATTCAGCTTTTTTTCAGGGATTTTTTTCCATCCACACAACAATTCCCTGCACATCAGTCCCTCTGAGTCATATTTTTAAGGTTGGGGTTTTTTTTCACCGTGTCTGTGACCAGTGGCTTCTAGTTGCCCTGGTCAGAGCCCAGCCGTGTCTCCTCCTTTGGGAATCTCCTGCTTGTGGCTGCAGTGCTGGTGGCCTGGGCTCTGCTGGAGCAGGCTGTGCACAGCAGGAGCCATGCCAATGAGCAGGGGCTGGTGTGGGCACCCTCACCCACCCCACTCTGGCTGTGCCCTGACCCCAGTGCCTTGCCGAGGTCACCAAGGGCATGGTGTCCCCGGGGTCCCAGCCAGGAGCAGGCCATGCACAGCCCCTTATTCTGCAGAGGGATAGCCCCTGGCCAGAGCCCCCACACAGGTGAGAGCCTGTGCGTGGCCATGACACAAGCAGCCTCTGCCTTCTGAACTCAGGAGAGATGGCATCGTTTCCCTCCTAGGAGAGATGGCATCGTTTCCCTCCTAGGAGAGATGGCATCATTTCCCTCCTAGGAGAGATGGCATCGTTTCCCTCCTAGGAGAGATGGCATCGTTTCCCTCCTCGCTGACGAAGGGACGGGACTGCCATGTGGCCAGGCAGCCCATGCTGGTCATGCCGTGGGTGATGGAGGATTCACTGCTGCAGAGCTGCTGTGTTGCACATGGGTGGGTGCCACGTCCTGGGCAGCAGCCCCCGTGTCCCCAGCGTCCCTGACAGCCAAGCAGGTCTGGCACTAGGTGGCACCCCGATACGTCCTTCTCGGAGGAGGAGCAGGGTACCTGGAACAGAGCAGGGAGGGAACAAGGGGGTCAGCACCTTCCCTGTGCTCAGCCCACAACCCAGGGCTGACCCAGGGCCCATCTAGGGCAGCCCATCCCAAAGGCACTCTTCCAGCCAGCCCAGCCTGGCATCCTCAGCACTGGAGCAGGGCAGCTGCCCAGTCCTTTCCAGCCAGACCTGGCACTGACAGGCCCTGTGTGAGGGCAAATGAAGAAGCTGAGAAAGCACCAGAGGCTTTCCCTGGCTCAGCAGGCTGGGAGCCAGGGGTAAAACCTAGGGCAGAAAGCTCTCCCTGGTCCAGCATCGTGATGGAGGATGGAGAGGTGCTCCCTTTCTTCAGTGTTTCCACTTGACCTGGGAAGACTGGTCTCATCACAGTTAATTCCTGCTAATTGAATCTGTTTTCTCAACAATCCAGGCGTCAGCTTCACACTGTCCCGTGGCTTCCACAGCACCTGGACACTGCTGGGGAACTGAACTACAAGATAAGGCACTCTCAGCAAATTATCTCCTTGAGGGAGGTCGAGCAATTTACGGTGTTTTGCCCAAGCACCGATGATTTTGGCTGCCCTTTGTGGGCTGACCTGTTTGTCTAGCAAAGGCTTACTGTCTAGCAAAGGTTTACAAGCTTGCTTTGTCTTAAAAGCCCCGTTGCATCTCCTGAGCCAACTGCAGCAATTTCTTAATCCTAAGCACTGGCACCAGCGCAGCCCCTGCCTAGCGTGAGGCCAGCCTGCAAAGACAGGTCATTAGTGACTGTGCAAAAAGGCTCTTTATGCAGGCTGCAATTTGGCCACTCTCCAGTTCACACAATCTGTCAGAGTTCACAGAAGAGGGGGTCCTGCTGAGAGGGACTCGGAGCTTTCTGGAGAGCTCCTGAGTGCACACACCACAGCAAACACTCATCCGTTTGGCTGGGGGACATCCCTACAGGCTAAGATAGAAAAATCGTTTAAATAACATTTTCTTCTAGCAAAGTTCAATAATAAAATCTTAATTCTGCTGTTTTCCTTCCAGGTACAACAACTTATGTGGCAAAGTAGATTTGTTAGATTTACAATATGAGAATTATTCTCAGAAAGAAAAAAAACCCAAACCAACAAAACCCAAGCCTGTGCTCCCAGAGACATACATTAGAAATGCTCTAATGCCCTGAGAACTGTGAGTTTTATCCCTGTTCTATTAGGGAAAATGCCTTTTCATGCAGCTCAGAGAGGGAATGGCATATGCCACTGGCTTGTCCATCTGTCTTGGTCTGTTTGCAGCAGCAGTGCTCTCCAGACAGAGTCAGCTTCGGTCCTGTCAAAAACTGCAGCATCCACTTCATTATTTTAAACAGAGAAAACAAGAACTACACCGTGGTATGATCTGGAGTCATGATGCACATGGGTCAGGCATCCCCAGGGGTGCTGGGTACCAACCAGCACTGAGAAGGAGAGACAGACTCGGTGTCGACTCCGCGAGCCTCTCCGTGCAGAGTTCACCACTGGCCTCAACCAGGTGGAGCTCCCATTTTCAGGTGGGACAGGTTTGTTGCATTTTGAATCTGTGAGCTAAGAGCCAGGCCAAATAAGACTCCCAGCCCCTGTGCTCATGCTGCAGGAGCACAGAGGGTTTCTGGAGCCTCCAGTGTGTGTGTGCTCGTGCAGAGGATCTCCTAGGAGCTGTGCACTGCCTGCCAATGTTCCTCCTCTATCCAACAGCATCTTTCTTTCCTTAGCTCCTTCAGCTCCTGGCCTGATTGCAGCTGTCAAACCATTTCTGCTAAAGCCTTTTTCTCCACACTTTTGAAGCAGTCTCTTCCCAGCTGTGCCCAGGTGATAGCAAATGCTCCTGCTGCTGGGCTTTACTGTCCCGTGTCCCTGCCAGCACCCACAGCCCCACTGCCCATTTTGATAGTGATCTTTGCAGCTCCCTTTGGGTTCCCATGGAAAGCACTGTCTGGTCTGGGTGCAGCCATCCCCATGTGCCCTGGAGGTGTCAGCCCTACCCAGCAGGAGAAGCAGCTGCAGGGCTGCAGGGCAGCAGAGAGAAGCAGTGCCCTGGGATGGTGCTTGCACGCTGCTGTATCTCCCACTATTACCCACAACACACAATGCTATCCCCTCTCTTGCATTACAGGCTGCTTCATCCCTGTTCAATCACAGAGCAGCCCAAACAGACCTGTCTGGGGGGCTGGGTTTCCATTGGTGGGTGTGCTCTGCCCCTGGCACGTTCCTTAAGGGAATCAGGTTGTGGGCTCACTTCTGGAGCATCCTGGAGCAGGGCAGCTCTGTCCCCTCAGCCTGTGTGCTGATGTCTGTGCATCTGCTGCCCCCACGATAGGACCAGAAGGAGGTGGTTCTCACAGCCCATGGTGCCTGGCCATGCTGGTTTCTGGGCCATTTACACTATGGGTTTCTTATGGGTTACAAATAAAATGCTGTTCAGCATCAGCAGACACACATCTGCTGCTGGAGCCTTTCTGGTGCTGCTGAGGAATCCTTCTCTCTCTGTGGGCACAGCTGCTTGGGTTTAGCCCACACAGCACCTGCAGCTTCCCTGGTACTCACCTTCTTGTTAAGTGCTTAATAAGTTTGTGTAACTTTTTTGTTAAGCAGCATGGAAATGTTTTCCAGGGGAAGCTAATTCCAGCACATCCTCCTTGTGTAGGTTTGATGTTATGGAACAGTGAGTCTGTTGAATTAATTAGCATACAGCACTTCACTTACTCAGCTAATCTGCATATTTTGCTGAGGATGAGGGAATCTCCAGGTGCTGGTTGATGCTGGCACAGTTACAGCTCCAGCCCCCAGGCAGGTGGGCACAGGTAGGCTTCTGGCTGCCCACACCGGGGGCTTGTGGTGGCCTGGGGCATCTCCAGCCACATCCAGGTGAGTGGGACCTGCATGAGTCAGCGCCTCCTTCTGCCAGGATTCCTGTTCATTCCTTCCCTGCCCCGCACCCAGAGCCAGTTCTGCCTTGGCAGGCAGACCATGCCAGGCCATACCAGCCCATGCCACCCAGCCCCCATGGCAGGGACAAGCAGAGGTGCCCTGTAGCTCCCTCCTAGGCTGTGCTCACGGACAGACAAACACACACACATCTGGGATCTGGGCAGTTCTTCATCTTGGCACGAAATTCTTCCAGAGATGATTATTTGAAAGATGAGTCACCAAATACAATAGCAAAGACACATCCTTGACTTACTGGCAGAGAAGAGAGATGTGACCAGCATTAAGTCTCTGTGCGATGTCTCCATCACACAGTGTCTGGCGTTTATTCTAAGCAGCTTTCAGTCATGAGCTGAATTGTTTTTTCACATCAGAAATCCAGCTACTTTTCCACAAGAAATGTTTCTTAATGAAAGGAAAGACGGACTGGGCACACGGGTGTAAAAATCATCATGGTGTAGCTCTGCTCAGTGGCCGACCAGTGCCAAGATGTGCACCCCAGCATCTGTGCACAGAGGGCATGTGCTGGAATGGAGCACGAATCACAGCTGCCTTTGGGGAGCAGGAGGGTTGCTGCCTGTGTTCCTTGAATTCTCTCTCTCGTGCTGCCTATTTCCCCCCGTGTCTTCACTGAGGTGTTTGACGTGGGCCCTGTGTCCCCTCTGTGGGCACTGTCACCTGTGGCCACATCTGCACCTTGCTGAGGGTCTGCAGGATGGGTTGATCTGAGCGAGGATGGTCCCAGTGGAAAAACCTCCCTGGCTGGAATGGTTGATGGGAAAGGGTGCTGGGAGGGCAGAGCAGCAGGTGGAGGACACGGAGAGAGGGCTGTGTGCTAACCCTCTAGGAATGGGCACCTGATGATGCCCCTGAGTGCCAGGGAGATCCTGGAGAGAGTGAAGGTTGCAGGAGCAGCCAGCCTTGCCCAGGGGAGAGCCAGCTGGTCTGGCACTCCCTTAAACCCCACTGTTCTCCCTGCACCTTGTGCTCTTGTAGCCCATTCCAATTCAACAGTGTGCTCTGACCTTGATGATGTTGGTTTAACTAGGATATGAAATGCAAATATAGCCTAAGCTCAACAATTCTGGCACCCGGCAGAGAGATTGAAGGGTGGAACGCTTCCCAGAAGGGTCAGCAAGAGCAGGAAAAATTATATAGAGCAAATAAACAGAATAAAAGGCTTCTCTATTATCCTGGCGCACAGGGCTGCAGCTCCAGGGGACTGCAGGGGATTGTGCTTCTCTGAGGCTTATCCTCGGGGACAAGCTGCTGATCAGGAAACAGAGAAAGGCCTAAGGGCAAGGAGACAAGTTGTTTTTAAATAACTACAAGCCAGGAGGGAGTCACCCTCATTCTGCTCCTTGGTTGATTCTGCATCATCCATCACCCCACAGCCAGGGCAGTCACCCCAGACTTAGGAGAGGGTTTAATGTGCTATCAGGGAATCATCTCCTGACCTGTAGCAGAGCAGATACCCCCCCCAGCTGAGGGCAGCCTTCATCCCAGCAACCCTCCTGGGCTTTGGAGGAGCTGCTGTCCCCAGCTCTGCAGGAAGCTGAATACAAACAAGCTCCTGCTGCCAGCTGTGGGTGCCCAAGACACTCAAAAACTTTCAATTTAACAGGTGTAATTACCCACTTTCAAATCAAGGTGGGGTTTGCACGTCATCAGTAGTTTTTAGCCAACACACCCGGGATGCTAATCGTGGCTCTGCATCTCCCGAGCAGAGCAGCTCACAGCTCACAGCTCAGAGCTCACAGCTCACAGCTCACTTACCAGCTGGGAGGGGCAGAGCCCTGGGTGTTTTGTCTCCACAGGGCCGGGGCACCCGCTGCTGCCAGCTCCAGAGGGATCAGGGTCGCTGTGCCATGCTCGGTGTCACACAGGCTGAGCTTGTCTCCTCCTCATGCCACTAAGGAGCCCCTATCCTCGTCTGCAGAAGGAGCAACGTGCAGCTCAGATTCAGCTCAGAACTCAGACAAGCTTCTCACCTCGAGGGAATGCGGAGATTTCTCCAAGGGCTGCCGTGTCCAAACCGCTACGGGAGGCCCTCGCCGCCCACTCTGCCACGCTGGCACCTGCAGGGCTGGAAGATGCTACAAAAAGCTCTGCCAGCCCTTGGAGCAGCCCAGAGCGTGCACGGTTATGGTGCCAGGACAGACCCTGCACAAGATAACAGGAGAGGCTGAGCAAAGGCTGTGGAGGTGCAAGGAGCAGCTGCACGGCTGGGCTGGAGGTCACTGCAGCCTCTGCATGCCCAGCATCCCACCCGTGCACACCTCGGGAAGAGCTGCCAATGGATGCAGAGACCTGCAGCACTGACATCCCGAGCCCCTCGCTGTCACTCCCTGTCGGGGAGCACAGGAGGAGGCACTGGGCTGGGACAGGGTGGAGCTGATCAGAGCTCCAGGAGAGGGAAGCACCGAGGGTACCGCAGGCCAGGGAGGATGCTGGGCAGAGATGCAGCCATGGGTGCCACGGGCAGCCCTGCAATGCACCCAGCCACGGCCGGAGGTTCCAGCTGGGAGGAGCACCCTCCTGTAGGCATCTGTGGTGCCATCAGGGCTTTATTAAAAATTTAAAGCACAAATTACAACTTTCACGGGGAAAGAATCGCTTTCCTACCAATTACAGTTAATAGGGTAAAATTAATGTACCAATTAATATGGCTGCTTCCAAAACTCAGTCTAATATGTTAAATACTGTTCCTGCCTCTGTAAATGCAGCAAAATAAAGTGATGATCAGGATGGGAGCTAATAAAGTTTTGCTTCTCTGTACTTAAACTATTTGGCATCACCGACTTAAGGCACAGGGAAAAGGAGATTATTTAACATTTTAAGGTTTGTAAGAACCATAAATCATCTCATACATGCCATATTTGTTGAAAAGGATAGAATACATTCAATTTTACAGTATATTAAACTTCATCTAATTTGAACGTAAGAACAGACCAGCAAAATAAATGACCAATTTCTGAAGCAGAAATTACCATTTGGCTGCTGCCATTATGAAGCTGCTGGTATTTTATCATGTTCTTAACATAATATTGCTTGTCTATTGATGCATAGTTATAGTGCTAGTCCAAATTGGAAGGCGGTGAAAGAGGACAGTGCAGAGTTTTTTTTTAATAGGCATCATTTGTCAGATGTTATTTCAGAGGTCTTTGCACTGATGATAATATGCAGATTAAAGCAGAAGTAAATAGGAAAAGAAAAAAAAAAGGGGAGAGAGAGAGAGAGAAAGGAAGGCAGAAAGGGAATGAGAATTTCAGCACATTCTGGCTGCAGCAGCCAGGCAGGTGGACTGGGCCCCAGTGGGTACAGATAACAGTAATTAATCTGGGTTGAAGGGTTTCTTCTAAACCCCACGGTGTCTGACAAAGGGAGGCATCCTCCCCTGAATCTCAATGCTGCTGGGGACAGCAGGGGCAGGAGCAGCCCTGCTCGGTCCCGGGGCAGACCCAGGGATGGAGCACGGCCACCTCCCTCCTCCCCACCCCAGCTCCCCCCCTGCAGCAGCCACAAATCTGAGCACAAATAAAGATTATGTTTAGTTTGCAAAACAGGAGGAAGGTATCTCCATCCTCCAGAGTTCATTGTTCTGCTAGACTTGGTATTATAGTGGCAATATATTATGGAGAAGAAAAATCAGCTGGCTGCGTCGCCTCCAGAATGACAATGGGCAGCCAGGGAGCACCACGGAGGGGCAGCTGGTGGGACGGGGGTCTCGAGCTCCTCCACCACACGGTGCCCCCAGGACAGGGCAATGCTATGGCACAGCTGGCACACCTCGGCACAGCACCCAGGCTGCAGAGATGAAAGCACTTCTGACAAGGAACGACCAAAAATGGTGAGGGGCTCAATTTGCCTTAAGGGAAATCATCCTGTCCTACACACCCACCCAGCTGAGTCTGGTGAGGGGCTTCATTTACCTTAAGGGTAATCATCCTGTGCCATAGACCCCAGTTCAGTCTGGTGAGGGGCTTCATCTGCCTTAAGGGAAATCATCCTGTCCTAGACACCCACCCAGTTGAGTCTGGTGAGGGGCTTCTGCTGCCTTAAGGGCAATCATCCTGTCCCACAGACCCCAGCTGAGTCTGGTGAGGAGCTTCTGCTGCTGGCAGGCCAGGAGAGGGGGCACGGTGGGCGAGAGCTGGGACACTCACAGGGAGCAGCCTCCCCAAGCCCACCCGGGCGCTCCACAGCGCTGGGGAAACAGGAACAACTCCGAGCCCATCTCTTGCTTAAACCAAACAAATTGCTGAGGTATTAGAGCTGGAATTGTGCTCCACGGCTGCAAATCTGAGCGGGGATATATTGTGCTATAACATAGATTTCAATTACTTCCCAACCTTCAGCGCGATGATGCGACATTACGCTCCTCTGTCAGCCTTTGCCAGCGTGCTCTTACTTTTATTTCTCCTGTTAAATGTGGTCTTTGTTGCGCTTCATTGATCTCTGAGCATATTCTGCTGTTTACAACTTTGATAATCTTTGTGTAATCTTCAGGGGTAATTGAATTCCAACAAACAGAGCTGAATTTTAAACACCACGCAGATTTAAGCGCATTGAAAAGCCATGATATGAAAGTCAAACCCGGAGACAGGGAGAAGCACTTGATCTCAGCTCCTTCCTGAGCACAGGGAGCTGGGACAGAGCCTGGGGACACGATGAGCACGTCAGGAGACACGGCTGGGGGTGCGACCAACCCTCTCCCAGAATTTAAACCCCGGCAGTAAATATGTCACTTAATGATTTCAAATATGCAAACCCAAAACGCTTCTGCAGTTGCACAAAGTCCCAGGGAATTCCACTGGGTCTCACTCTCTGCTAGGATAGGATGCAGTCAGCAGCTTTCAATCTTTGTTTAAATACCTGGGGAATCGCCCCGGTGCAGATAAATTATTGTTTTTATGGGCATATTTTGTAAATTAGACAAAGGGGAAAATGTTCCGTTTGGATTTTGATGTAGAAGTTTTTTTGCAGAGCTCTAGGGGCACACGCACGGGGCTGCCATAATCACTGTCGTTATTTATTATTTGCCAGCACCACAAACGTGCCCAGCCCAGGCACAGCTCCCAAGCAGCCACTAAGATCCCGTGCCAGCAGCCCACGGGCACTGACCAGACTCCCCCTGGCAGAGATGCTGTTGCCACATCCCCTCCACCCACCGGGCAGTGCTGCTCCCTCCCTCCCCTGCTGACCCCCAGTCACTGCAGTTAGCTACAGCCTCCCTTCGTGGGGCTGGAAAAACAGATGCCTTGCTTTAGGCCATCAGATTTTTGATGCATTTCCTACAAACTTTAATTTCCCATCCTAGCCTGGCTCAGGATGTAAGGGGACTGCTCGAGCACGCTGTAAATTAGCATGCTAGCAGAGCTTCCCCTGGAAGGGGTATAAGCTCAGCCAGACAAGAAGGAGCCTCCAGAAATCTCAGTGCTGGAAGGGAGAACTTGCTGGTCTCCTGCCATTCGTGCTGGAGCTCCACGTGCCGGGTTTATTGCAGCAGCAGCAGCAGCAGCAGCTCACAGCAAAGATTTCCTGCCCAAGGGCCTGGAAGGCACTGAAGGGTCCCCACGCAATCGAAAGAAAAGGAATTACAGGTTGTCTGGCTGGAGAAAAGGGATATTGAATCTAATCTGAGCCTGGATAATTTGGAAATCCAATTGCACTTGTCCATCAGCAAAGGCAGCGACTGGCCAGGGGAGCCCACGGCACCAGGGCAGGGAGGGGGCTCAGCCCCACAGCTGCACCAGGCAGAGAAGCCCCAGGGCAGTGCAAAGCCCCTTTGCCCCTCTCCAATCCCCAGCCCTCTTCCCAGCAGGGCTGTGCACAGACAGACACGGGGGCCACGCACAGGACAAGTGCTGCCACAAGTCAAGCAGCAGGCATAGAGAGGAGAATCAGCTCAGGATGAGCCCCCCACCCTCACTGGCAGCACTGGGGGATGCAGGGAGGGACATTCAGGCTGTGCTCATCCCCACAGGTCTGCTTGGGTGCTGCAGTGACACCCTGTCCTGCAGAGGACAGCACAGCTTTCCCTGCACCTCCTTCTTTGGAGGCTTTCCAGACTACAAGACACCAATTACCAATGATTTAAATATTTCTGTTAGGATTTTTAACCCAGGCTCAGATACCTCCTATTTCCCTGCCCTATGTTATTACATTGATATTCTACCAGAAACCAGACAGTTTTTCAAGGTGCTTTACAGACACCAGTGATTCAACCAAGGCTGAGCCTTCTCCACACGGCTCCTGCTCAGCCCATTGCTGAAAGGCTCCTGCAAACCACTTACAGCCATTTCCTACCCCATTTCTCCCAATCCAGGGGGTTAGAGGGCTCATCAGCATTTCAGATGCCAGATGTAAGTGACTTTGTACCCAGGCCTCAGTATAATGAAGTCTGACTTGCAAAACCCACGATGCAGGCTGCTCCCTGGGTTGCAAGGTGGGAGGCTGCCCTGTGCCTGGTGACCAAGGCCTCCCACCAAGAAAGGTGCCAGCTCAGCAGCTCTGCCTCAGCCTGCAGGGACGTGCAAGGTGAATGGGAAGGACACGTGTGCAGGTGCACTGGGCTCAGGGAGCAGCCCTGTCCTCAGCCAAGCAGCCAGACCCTGCTCCCTTCACAGGCAGAGAAACAGAGCCAGACTCTCAGGCTCCTGCAGCACTGGGGGACCCCAAAAGAGCTCCAGGCTGGCCCTGTCCTGATGGGGAGGTGGGGAGCAGGCTCCAGAGGCTGCAGTTTGGGTGCCACCAGGTCCTCCCAGCAGCATGGTGCTGAGCATCCCACCAGCAGGAGAGCTGGAACAGAGCCTCTCACAGCCATTATCCTCCCCCAACATGTGCTTGATTTCCCAAATTAAAGAGCAAAATTATAATGAGACTTGACATTAAATTCCATAAAAAGTCAAGCTAATCAGTGACCAAACCTGTAATTGATTCTTTTGCTAGTTCAATACTTAATGCTACATGTTAAGCAATAGAATTTTACAATTTGCTAGCACTTCACTTACAGAGAATTAAGCAATAAAAATCCATTCTGAGCACAAACAGCAGGAAGGGAGCCACGTCTGCTAATAAGTGAACAAACCAATAAGGTGGCTCAGAACCTACATCAATATCTGGGTTTTTTTTCCAGATCTCTATCCCTGCACAACATGTGAAGCCTCCTCAACACATGGAGCTGCAGTTGGAACCCCCATCAGGTGGTGGTGCTGGGGCAGGAATCAGCACAGACGAGGTCCTGGGGGGCTGCAGAGCCTGCAGAACACACCCCAGCAAGGGGGACACAACACCCAGACCCCAGACCTAGAGCAGCCAGCCCATGAGGCTCATGTGGACACAGGCTTGGGACACAGCCCTAGGGGCAGATGTGTGGGAGCAGGACCCACATCCAGGCACCCTGTGCAAGGAGCCACGGGTCACAGACACCCCTGTGCAGCTGGCAGCACTGGAGGGGACAGTGCTTTAATAAACCTCTGCTTTTTAGACAGGGTAGTTGTTTTTAAACCTCCTGCAATATTTGTTTTCTTCTACTCAAGGCAAAATTCAAGATATGGAAACAGCTTCCACAGACATTTCCCACCGACATGTATCAGAACTCAGTTAAAAACTGGGTGGTGTTTTCAAATGCAAAATTGCTAGCATTTTTCTTTCCCTACTGTTCTCAAAGGTGCTTTCCTCTGTTGATTTTTTATTGTTTTTCAGCACAAGTCAAACCTTTGTCTCAGAGCATCGAGGTGCTTCTGATGAATGATTAACCCGCAGCAGTAACAGGAGAGATGCCAGCAGCAGATCTGCACCCCCAGGAGAGGAACACTGCCCATTCATTTCCCAGGTCATGTCCTGACTCCCAGCAAAAAGCAAAAAAAAAAAAGGGAAAAAAAGCCCTTTTGTGCCATGACTTGCTGCTTCCTAGGGTTTGGTATCAGCACAGACAGCACACAGCAGCTCCCTCATCCCCTCTGCACTCTGGCAACATCTTACAGACCTCTTCTAGAAAGGCTTGTTGTCCTCCAGGAGGAGCAGTGAGCGGGGCTGGTCACTGGGTGGGACACAGCAGCCAACACAGGAGATCCTACAGCAGAGGTGTTGCCCTCACACTTGGCACCACAGCCCCAGTTTGCTCCCCGGGGACATCAACCCCTGCTCCTTCCAGCTCTGGGTGCCAGGCAGGGACATCTCCTCCCCAGGGACATCTCCACACTCCCCTCAGCTCCCACCCTACCCTGTCAGCAGGCAGGGTGCTCTCACGGAAGATGGGCACCTGCACAGGTGAGGGGTCCTCTGGCAGCTCCTGCCCACTCCACCCAGTGGGCATTGGGCACATTGTATGGTGGGTGCAGAGCGATCTACGGTGGGTTTTAGTGGTGGAATCACCCCCACTGGGCACAGTCAGCGTGGCAGGAGAGATGCTTGGGAAATACAGTTATCACAAGGGGACACGCTCCCAGTCTCTGCGGGGGCCGGGCACCCTGCCGTGGCACACCATGAGTTCCCTGAAGCTGTGGAATTGCTGCACGAGGTGAATATCTCAGTGGTTGTCATGTCCCCCGTGTGCTGCAAGAGCTGCTTTACAGCACCCAGACCAGAGTGAGCAGGTGTTCAGAAATAGCAGTCATTTTCTGCCCTGCTTTCAGCACTAACCCTGCATGTCTCTCCCAGAGGCCACATGCTGCAGACCCAGACCCATTTTCCTGGGCTCTCTTTTGGGGCACTTGTAGGGGCTGCAGAGATGCTGCAGAAGCCACAGCAGAAACACCCGGTGCCTGGACCCCTCCTGACACAGCCAAACCAGGCAGCACAAAGCTGCTCTTCCAGGAACAAAACGCTGAGCAAGGAGAGGCTGATTAGGACCAAATCTGTCCTGGGCACGGGTGTGCAGCCCTGCAAAGTCCTCCCACAGCAGCCCTAAGCCAGGCACGCCGTGCTGTAGGACTGAAGTGCTGAACCGTGGCAAGGAAACAGATCTATAGCCCTAGAAAAACCTGCTGAATTAGAACTTTAAGCAGCACTAAATCTCAGTTTTAATAATGCAGATTAACGCTGCTGAGAGACGTGGCAGAGCAAATAAAATTTCACCGAGCCAGAGGAGGAAGAGAAATGAAACCCTACCACGGGACAGCAGGAGGAGGCTGAGGGAGCTGCTGCTGCTGCACAGGACCCCGAGGCAGGAGAGCGGGTTGAGAGATGTGGAGCCCCAGGGAGCTGGTGCTGCTGCTGTCAGAGACCACGGGCAGCACTGCTGGCTCCTGGAGATTAGATCTTCAAAATACACCTGGCTAATGAATTTTCTCCTGACAGCTTCAAGCGTTAGACAATTTGTACAGTACAAGAATGTGTCTGAACACTTGTCACTGAAGACTTGGAAAGGACACTTTAAAAGGTCACTTGCTGTGACCACGCACCAGGCGTGCCCTGCATCCATCACGGGCACATCCATCACACTGCAGCACGGTATGTAAATAGCTGAAGCACTCTGGCCACGTGCTGCTGCCAGCACAGCGGGCACAGTGAGGATGTTTGGTCCCAGCACCCCACACACAGCCCTGGGCTGGCCACGCTCAAGAGGCTGGAGAGGCAGAAAATGACAACTTTGGTTTAAGGGCTTCTGCTGTCTCCTGGGGAAACAGAGGCAGCAACTGAAAATACAGGTGCCCACACAGATGGAAGGGAGGCAGTGGCTGCCTGGGCAAAGCCAGGAGCTCTTGGAAGCAGAAAAGTTACAGGACAGCAGGACAAACTCTGACAAGGAGAAGGAAAAGGTGACAGATTTTTGGTGACAAATGCCAGCAATGGCATATCCCTTTTCTAGGGGGTAGCAAAGACACCAATTGTTATATTTGCCACTTCTATCCAGCAGACACTTCTGTTCTCCACTCAGAACCATTGTGTTTGTCACACACAGGTAAGTGCTCACAATCAGCAATTAGCTGAGGACATCACAATGACAGTGACTATAAGAATTCTCAATGGCCCATACCTGGAAAATTCCCACCCATGGAACCTGGGAAGAGGCAGAAAGAAGTGTCTGGCCCCTTGCTTGTTTCTGTTCAGTCTCGGGAGACATTGCAGTGCTCTGGAAAACAATCAGGGGATAAATGAGGATCCAGGAATTTAGAAAGGTTGAAGGGAAGAGTTACCTGCAGTGGGCTACACTCTGCGGGGGAGGGACTGCAGCCTCCAGGAAAAACAGAGAGCTCAGAGGGGGCCCAGAAGACAGAACAGGTGGGTTAAGTCCAGCTGGCACAGAGCAATGGAGAGCTGGCCTTGTCAAACAGTTCCCACCTCCTCCTTCAATGAGATCACAAGCTGGGCTGATTAAGGCAATTACACTGATGTAAGGGGCTTGCTTATGTGAGGTGTTTGGCACCATATCACACACCACTGAGTGAAATACTGTGCTCCACACCAGAGCCCCAGCTAAACGGATGAAGCAGCAGCTGAAGTGCCTGTCAGTGAGGAATCCCCATCAAGGAGTTACTGTGGGGACAGACACTGCTCAGCCTTGTCACCAACACGGGCACACCAGGCAGCCCTCCCACCCTGGGCACGGGGAGATGGGCACAGGCTCAGCCTCCCCAACAGCACTGACCTTGTGAAGCACTGGAGATGTGCTGACAAGCAGAGCAGCATAAGGATCCCAACAGGAGGTGGTGGCCAAATGAGCTGACATGCAAACAGTGGCACCAATTAGGACCAGGGAGGAGGACTTCTTCATGCAGCTTCGGGGAGATGCAGCAGGAACATCACATCTGTTCCCCTCACACGCTGTGACGAGGTGTGAAAGCTGCAGAGAAGGAACAAGAACCACAAAACAAAGTTGAAAGGCACAAGAAGACACCTGCTACTGAACAGCAAAGCCTGGACCAGATCAGCTAAGAGCAGCAATTGGCAGCAGCAGCTCTGGAAACCAGCTCATGATCCAGGTCCATTCTGATGGACATTTGGAGATGTGGTATTTAACACCATCCCCAGGCTGGGAGCAAGAGCAGCACTCCCCAGGTGCTGGCATCAGTGGTACCCCAGAGGGTCAGCCAGGACAGAGAGCTGAGGCCCCCCAGAGTATTTCTCCAGGTGGGATTCTGGGAGCAGGGGCAGGTCTGGCCTCACTGCTCCCAGCTCCTGAGTGTTTGGGACCAGGTCACTGCCCCAGATGCATCCTGCACTCCTTCGGTGGCATCTCCCCTCCAGCACCACACACCTCATCAGGAAGGTGTCTGCTGCAGCCCGGAGTCCTCAACCATGAAATTGTATGGCTCTCCCTTGCCCTCCCATTGTCAACAGTTAATATCTCCTGCAGAATATACACCACAGCTCAGGGACATTGCCCTGACTCGGCCAACAAGAAATGCAGTCTCAACACGTGGATCTCTAGTTCACTGGGGTGCCTTCCCCCTTTTCAGGGCAGCCTCAGCACCAAGAACAGAAGCTTGCCTGCTACAGCAAGGGCTCCAGAGAGTGTCCTCTCCTGCACCTAACTCTGATGCCCGTTGGCCTTACTGTTTGAAGAACAAGGTGGCACTGACAAGCCCCTGCAGACACCCAGTTCCTCTTAATCACCACTGAGCACTGGGACTGTCCCCAGCAGTCCCTCCCTGATGGTGCCACAGCCCGTGCCTGTCCCAGAGGAACTCTGTGCCGTGTGAGGACAGAACTCTGTGCTGTGTGAGGACAGGACCTGCAGAAGAGACAAAAATCCCCATCTTACATGGGGCTGTGTGGTGGAGTCCTGCTCCATTCAGACCTCCCCTGGGACAAGTGCCACAGGAGATGCTGCAGACACTGCACCCAGTCCTAAGTGGCTCCAGTAAAGGCTTATCCCAGAGCTTGCCCAGTGCTGCTCCCAGTTGACACCAGAAGCCCTCAGGCAGCTCTTCCTCCTGTTGTGCCCAGGCACCACAGACACCCAGCCAAACACAGGCTGAGCATCTGCCAGGAGCCCAAGGTAGTCAAATGAGACTCTTAAAAGCACAGCCTCTAACCGGGTGTGCTGTGGAGCAGGAGGTGGCCAGGAGCTAGAGCCCTGTGCACAAGAGTGCCAGGCTCAGGAGGACTGGCAGAAATCTCCAGGAGCCACAATGGGATGCTCCCCATTGGCACCTCTGTGCCAGCAACTGACCCCACAGGGGGAGAAAGAGCCAAGAAAAGTCCCCTGCCCACAGACACACAGGAGGGGAGGCTGCCCCAGAGCAGATGTGTGGGTAGACAGCCTCTCAGGGAGATGGGGAACAGCCCCAGGTGCTGCTGAGCTCCTGGGGAGCAGCAGCCTTTGCCTGATGCCTCTCAGGCTGCCAGCAGAGACCCCAGAGGGCACAGAGAGGGAACAGGGGCAGGCAGAGCACAGCCAGAGCACAGCCAGAGCTCGGGGGGCCTGCAGGCAGGGCCAGCTGCTCTCTGGAGGGCACATCCCACCCTGACCCCAGCGCACGACAGCCACACACAGCCCCAGAGCCACAGCCATGTTCTGGCCTCCCGGGAAAAGGGGGGAACCCCCTTGTTTTTCCTGGCACTCACAGGATGGCTCTAACAGTCGAGGAGCATCCAATCTTCCAGGAGACTGATAGAGAGAGGATGCTGGTGTCATTATCAAGTTAATTAGAAAAACTCAAATGGAGCTTTAAACATTTTTATAATACATTTGGGCCTTTTTGGCAGGATTATGGCATCTTTTGGGTTTCCATTTCCTATTAAAGCATTCTCAGTAGTGCACATATAAAAGCCATGTGATCTTGGCTCCTTGCTGCTTTTTTCTTTTTTTAAGGACATCTTTTTTCGGGTAAAGATTTATTAAATATTGTAATCAGTTAAATTCTGGCAGCTTAAACATTTTCTTTAATAGCCTTGTTAAATGTGGATTAGATTTAAAATCCCTGCCTCTGAACTCTTGAGCAGCAGTATTTATATGCGATGTTAAAAAAATTAAAAGCTTTACAAAGTGGTAATTACTCCTCTGCTGCAGGAAGAAAGAGACTGACTTTCTAAGTTATTTTAAAGCAAGTTTTCCAGCCTCACCCTTCTTGGGCAATACTACACAAGCATAATTTATTTCCCCTGAAGTACCCCTCAGGTCAGGGTTTTTTTATCTCTTGCAGGGCCCACATGATTTAAAGCCCTATCAGCTCTGGCTTGGCAATGCCATGAGCAGCCAGTGGCCTCTCCAGGACCCTGCTCCTGCTGACAACCCCTGTCCTCCTCCCCAAAGCAAGCAGAACCCCCTCACTGGGGGGAACCCACACAGCCAGCATCCCCCTACCTGGTGAGGGAGTCCCCAGCAGCACCAGCCAGCACCAGACCCACACTCAGCATCAGGTAGGCAGCTCCCACCCCTCCTCTTATAAGCTGAGCCCAGCAGCTGCTCATGATCTCTGATGGGCTGCAGCTGCAGCCCCTGCACGGGCAGCCCCCGAGGCCAGGCTGGACTCTGGCATTGCCTTGCTGATGTCACTCTGACAAGTGATGCACACCCTGATCGTCATCACAATCTCTTTGCCATGCTTGCAGGGAGCCCTGCCTGAGACCTGAACCTCAAACCCCGGGAAACTTTCAGGTGCCATTAAAACCAGCCAAAGCAGAGGGGAAATTCCCTTTCCAGGTTGCCCCTTCTCTTCCCTCATATCTCCCCCAGGCTGAGACAAACGGGGTGTGTGTGGGCACACAGGAGCATCATCTCCCACAGCATCATCTGCTCCTCAGCTCCTCCACGCCAAGCACCCCCTCTGCCACCCCCGGGCAGCTGCCCGCCCAGCCCGGAGGGGTTTGCTGGACACAAGTCATGCCTGACCAGTCAAAGCACAAAGCCCAGTGTTCTTTGTGCCCTCTGGTGCCACCGATGTCTTGCATCACTGTGGGCAAGTCGCTCCATACCACGGCTTCCCCAAGGTGCCCCACAGCTACCCTACTCACCCCACAGTGCCCCCAGCCTGGTAACTGGTGCTGGTGGGGCTGATGCCCCTGCTTGGCCCGAGGCTTCCCGGGGTGGCTGCAGCAGAAGGCAGCAGAGATGTCAAGGCAATCCCTGCCTCTGTTGCTGCGTGCTGGTAGCAGAGGTGTCAAGGCTCTGCAGTCTGTTCGTTAACAAACGTGTTAATGAGCTGGAAAGGGCAGGGAGGGTGGGCAGTGACTTACAAGATGTGCCAGTGACACCAATTTGGGCGAGCAGGAGCAGAGCAGCCCCCTGGGGGGACGGCGCACCCACGGGCACCGCAGAGGCACAGCCAGGAGCAGGGGAGGGGGTTTGGTGCTGCTCACACCCTGCAAAGGTCTGGAGCAGCCCGGGTGCTGTGGCAGCCCTGCCCGGGTGGCACCGACACCCTCCGTTCACGTTATCTGGGAGCACGAATTCTGCTCAATGTTTCTGAGGAACAGAAGGTACTTTTGCAAACCTTAACTGGGTTTTAATGAGGCTTTTTGCCATTGAATGTAAGTCAATTTTCTTGGAGTGATTACCCTATCTCTAGAGGGTATTGTAGGAATAGATGAGAACTAGAGAGGGGCAAGAGTAATACCAAGGGCTAGAAAAATTCTCAAATAAGGAGAGACAGAAAAACAAGGTAGAAACAGAATGAATAAATAATAAATGGTCTTGAAGCCACAGTCTGGGAGCTCTACTCATCCCATTCATAAGAAAGGAAGAGAAAACATGATGTTGAATTAAAAGGTGGGATAAAGGAGAACTACTTTTTTCACATGAGCTGTACCAAGTGAGTCTCAGCACTGCACAGACCCGGGTGGGCTCCTGGGGGACCAGGATGCTCTGCTCTGCCCGGCAAGGGCAAAGTTCTTCATCCCCAGAGCTGCAGAGGAAGAGCCTGGGACTGTGCAGGGCTCCTGCTGGGGCTGCAGAAGGGCTCCCTCGGGGGTCCCTCCCTGTGAGAGAAGCATCTGCTCCGAGCAGGAGAGAAACTGGGGTTTCGGGGTCTCTGCAGCCGGGTGCCAGGGAGGGATGCTCTGCTGATGCCCTGACGTGCAGACCTGCACTCCCACTCCTGGTGCTAGTTACCACCCTCTGGATCTGCAGTGGCAGCCACAGGGACTGCCACCAAGCCTCAAGTAAAACACAGGAATAAATAGATTTAAAATGTGCTAATGCAGAAGGAGATCCATGAGCACATTTTGCCTGTCTCACCGCCAGCCCTGTGAAGCTGGCTACTGGGGATGGGACTTCAGGGAACAAGAAACTCTCTTCAGTTCCTAAAAGAGAATGAAGACTGTCTCCTTTTAAAATTCATAAACCAACAGACTGTAAGTTAAAAAATAAGGATCCCCTATTTACATATATCACTGCAACCACCACAGTGCTCGTTATGAATTATTTAGCATAATGCACTTTCACATTGCTCAGTGGCCTCCTCTCAATTAGGCGTTTATGGCAGAGGGGTCAGTAATAGCAGGTCACTTAAAATGTAAATAAAAGTGACACTGGGAGACATGCTGGAGCATTTATTTATAATGTTGTAGTACTGTAAAAATGTGTTTATGAAGACCAGTTCCTAGCATGGTTACTTGTCATGCAAAAAATGTGTTTAGCAAAACACACATTAGACATAATTTACCCAGAGCAGAAGGAGTGGATCCAGCTGTGCAGAGTGTGGTGGTACCAAGCCTACTGCTGCCTGCCAGCAGCCCAGACACAGGGCTCTGCTGGGCACAGGGCTCTGCCTGGCATGGGGCTCTGATGGGCATGGGGCTCTGATGGGCACAGGGCTCTGCCCAGCACGGGGCTCAGCTGCTCTCCTGCTGCCAGCAATGAACCTACCCAGCCTCCATCACCCCTCTTGGCAGCGAGGTGGGTGATGTGTCAGAGTCTGGTGCCACATGGGCTGCCTGGCTGGAGATGTGCAGCTCTGGCAGCATCGCATCTGGGCATGGGACAGTGCAGCCTCCAGCAAACTGAGTGCAGGGATCCATGCAGGCATGAGGAATTTAGTCAAATGAAGCATTCTGTGGCAAAAAAAGCAAATCTGAGGACACTGAAACGTCTCACAGATTGAGTTTGGGTTTGCCAATTTATTTGGCTTTAAAAGGAATACTATTTTAAACTGAAGTTCTGAGGCTTTCCCATCTGATGCCACTTAATGCTCTTAAAAAGTATAAATTCAGTAAGGAAATGAGGTTCATAATTTTGGATCAAATTAAGTATTTCAACCACATAGAAAGGTTTGCCTTTGTTTCCCTTTTCATGGTGCTTTTGCTTTGCTGAAGTTCTTGAGAAGTTGTTTAATGCCAAGCCAATGTTTCTCAGCTTTCTGAGCCACCAGCAAACAGAAAAATCAGCTTTTTACACCACTCTTCTGGACTCTCTCTCAGCTGGCAGTTTTTTCCTCCCTTTCCTGTGTGGCAGCCTCCATCTCCAGAGGATCAATCTCCCCTAACACAGCTCCCCAGTGCAAGCCTGGGAGGCTCCAGCTGCAGCCCTGGCTCCCCCTCCAGCTGCCTGACACCCACAGGCTCCCAGGGGACCACAGAGAGCCCACTGACATCCTCCAGCCAGGCACAGATCCCACCTCAATCTGCAACAGTCCACAAATTAATTTGCCACGTGTGGGATTAACATGCATCAAAAATCAAATTGCAGCCTAATGGAGCAGACAGGAATCCCCCGGGACTGTCTGCAGGGCAAAGGGGAGAGGGGAGCAGGACCAGGTTCCTCACCACCCAGCACCTCCCCTCTATGAACGTCTCCCTGGTCCCCTTGTCCCCAGGGGCATGGCCAGCCCAGCCTGGGGCTTTTGCTTTGCCCCCACGAAAGGCTCTGAATTAAAAACCCTGTGGGGAGGGACAGTGTCAGCATCTCCTGCTGAGGTGCCTCTTCCTCCAGAAAGCCCTGAAAGCAGGGGCTGGCTGCTGCTGCCTCTCCCCAGTTCCCACAGACCCCCCAGTGGGGCTGGGGGTCACCCTGCTGCTGTGGGATGGGGCTGGGGATCACCCCGCCCTGCTGCTGCAGGACAGGACCCGGGTTCCACACACCCAGCAGCCAGCTCTTCCCCAGGCTCAGGTGTGTTTCTTTTCCCATGAACTGTTATTAGCCCTGTATGGGAGGTGATAATAACAAGCCATTAATGGGAATCTGTTTGAGTGCCACTGTGTGGCAAGATCATAAATTAATGGCCGTTTCATTTATTGTCATTTTACCCATAACAAGATGCTGATTTTCCTCCCCGGATAATGAAATTGGTCTGCAAGAACCATCAATCCTCAGCGTGATGTGAAGCTGGAGCAAGGAGTTGGGCTAATGACAGAGCTGTGAAAGATCATGAATGGTGAGGCTGGAGGGGTACAGGTGGCTGTGCCAGGGAACCCACACCCACCCTGTGCCAGAGCATCTCTCGGGCCAACAGAGATGTCAAGTGTCAGACCAGGGGGATCCAAATGTGCCCTCCTGGCCTGCACTGGGCAGTTTGTGCTTTCTGCCCACGGGAAAATGGTTTCTGAAGGTAAACCTGTCAGGCTAAAGGGTCTCAGGAGCTTCACTGACCTCCATCCCCATCGGGGTGTCCCGGCTGTCCTGCCAACACGTGAGCAGTTCAGGGGTAGCCAGGAGGCAGAACTGATGACTTCTGCTCCCTTCACCTGAAACAGAGCAAAAACACACTAGAAATTTACAGGGTCTATGGAGGATAAATGTTTCCTTTGCTACGTGCTCCCTGCTGTTCCCAGGGCCATCAGCCAAGCACTTTAAATCTGTGGACAAGTACAACTCTGAAACAAGGACTGCCTGAAAATAAAAAGTGTGAGTTTGTCATTATGAAGCCTTTGAACATAAAAAACTGTCAGAGCTCTTAGGCTGGTGAGGACCCTCTCCATCCCCTGCAGAGGCACCAGGCAGAGGTAGGAGGATCAGCCCTGTCTGGTGCTGGCCCCTGGGGAGTTGGTGGTGCACACTCAGTGCTCACTGTGCCAGTCACCGGTGTGACACCAGCTTCTCACACCCCTCTGCGTCAGCTCCACCCTGTGCCAGGCAGTGAGTCTCACCAGGCCCGCTGGGCAGAAAGTAATCACTGCCCAGGAGTGTCTGGAGCCAGCAAAGGGATCCTGCAGCGGAGGAGGGCAATGGGGAGGAGACCCCGGGAC
>VYZU01045289.1:0-77762 GCA_013401355.1 Ceyx cyanopectus | reverse complement strand
ATCCCTTCCCTTGACCTGCTGGAGACCTTGGAGACAAGGATGACATGCAGTGTCAAATGATTTACACAAGTGAAGGTCGATGGCATCTGTTGCTCTTCTCTTTTCCGCCAACATTGCAACCTTGTTGTAGAAGACCACCAGATTTGTCAGATGTGATTTGTCCTTAGTGATACCATGTTGGCTGTCATCACCTCCTTATTTTCCATAGGCCTCAGAAGAGCTTTCAGGAGGATCTTCTCCATTATGTTGCTGGGCACAGAGATGATACTTCGAAGTATCTTCATATTTTGAGAACAGATCAACCTCTGAGGAGGTGGCTGGGTATGAATATTGTTAGTTCATAGTCAAGGACTCTAGTTTGTGGGGCTCTGAGATTATTTTGCAGGTAAAGCAGCAGTAACAGCTCATGTCAATGATGGAAACTTTCCACTGGCCTTTTTCTATCTACATTCTCAGCATTGCTGATGGGGTGGAGCCACACTATGTAAATGACTGAGGAAAGAAGCTTGTTCTGAGCTCTGGTGGGGAAGCATTTATGTAGGCCAAGGCTACAGGTGTGGAAATGGTGCTTTGCTTTCTCAAGCACTAGAAAGATATGCCTGTTAGTGAATATATTTTATTTCACGTGACATTATGTCAGGTACTTTTGACTATGTTCCCAGTATATGTCTTTGTTTGGCCTGACACTGGGACATTGTTTAACTGAATGGATGCAGAATCCAGTTGGATACTTTTCTGATGAGGTTACTCCCATGGCTAGTTTGAAAGAAAAAAAGAGTTTCTAAAGACAAAAATATAGGGGCATTTTGAAGCTACTACTGCATGAATAACAGTGACTTCGAATGTGGTTACAGAATATGTTAGATGGGACATCAACAAAGATTCTTTGTCAAGGAGAACAGTAAACAAAAACTACTCATGGGCTACCTGCAGTTCACACCCTGGTTTTTGGTAAACTTGCAGCATTATACATCTATTATGATTATAATAATAAAGGACCAGCCATTAGAAGTCTGCTCACTTGGTCATGAGTAAGGCTGGGGATGTTCCTGGAGATGTAGAGTAAAAATTGTTCTGATGCATGGTGTCCAGTCTTTTTAGTAATCCACAACCTCCACCCTCTTCTCATGCTTCATGAAGAGTGTTTACCTTTGCTACTTGCCTACAAATGACAGCTGAAGGGGATAATGTTTCCCAAATGGGTCTTGGTTGTGAATCTCTTTTTTACCATCCCTGCTTTTGAATAGGTGTCTCAAATGAAAGGTCATTTTCACTCAAATTGGAGGAAGAAATACCATCCCTGTAACAGAATTATTCAAATTTTTCTCAGCAGGACCAAGATCCTACCTCATTCATCCACCTGTCCAACTGAAATAACCACAGTCAACTTTCTCTCTATTTGCCTTCCCTAAGTGTGTTTCTTCTGTCTCAGATGTTTCTAGAGCTCAGCTGTTGGCCCAGAGTTTACCTGTTCATATTTGGTTTGATCTAATCTCTCTTCAGCTCCATTTAGCACCTACAATACAGACCAATTGTGTCTTCCTTTCTTCCCCCATATCTCCCCTACTTGCAGAAGTGTTTTTTTTGAGGTGGAATACTGTGATGACTGGTCTAAAGAGTTTAACAAACTTGGAATAACATTCTCCCATGATCCAGCTGAGTTTTTGATTGATACGGTTTAAGATAAACAGAAACCAAAGATGTTGATATATGGTGGCTAGAGAAAGGGCAAGAGAACTGTGAGTTCAAGACATGAAACCTATGATTCTGTGAAACCAAATATTTGGTAACCTACCTGGAATTTGTTTCCCTGACAAAGGGTAAGAGTGGATAAAAAAAAATCTAGAGAATAACTGTGGCCTGAAATGTGTGAATAACCATTTCAAAAGTTATACTAGGAATGAGAAGGAAGCCTAAAAGATTGGAAGCAAAAAGCAAGCAGCAGACAAAATTACATTACAAGAATTATGAAATATAAAATGAAAGTTCTGTAATAGTTAAAATGTCGTATATCTCAAAGACATTAAGCATTAAAAGTATTCAACACTTAATATTGAGAGACAAAAGAAAGTAGTGAAGATGTGATACGTGAAAACTGAATGTTAAATTAAACCATTTATCCAATATAGAAAGTGCTTTTGACTTTGGGGTAAAGAGAACATGGAGACACATGTCCAAAAAGGGAAATAACCACATCTGAGGTGGAATAAAAATATTAATGTATTAATATAAAGAATTGAGACAGAGATATTTTTAATAGAACTGGAACAGAGATCAACAGATCCAGATCCACTCCCAAAAATTTTTCATCAGTTGGTCAAGTTCAAGACAGTATCATGTAGTCAGAATTTACCACCTAAATTAAAGAGGAGGGGTAAAAGTAATTTGTCTGACTCTGATAGCATGCCAGGTATAAGAACAATTTTTGAAGGAGAGAATAATGAAAAGCATTGAAAAAGCTTCAAGCACAAGATTAAGATCTCCTTATTTCACATTAACATAATCTGATTTTCAAGAGTTCAGCAAAGTAATAAAACAATGTCATATGGGAATATTTATTAATATGGCATGGATAGTAATTAAATGAATATAAACTGGGTTAGAATTTTGTAATTATTAGTGGAAGGATTGAAGTTTTTTTAAAACATTAGGAGGGGGATATAAGCCTGGGAGAGGTGAGCAGTGCAGTTCCTTGGGAACTGATCTTGGAGCAGAGTAATTTAATATTTTCCATAGAGACCTTGAAAGATGTTAATTGGGATGGCATTAATGACATTTGGGAAGCATCAGAAGTTCCGAGAAGGATCAGGACATCATAAACAACCAGGTGGCTTGGACACAAGTCATATACTAATAAGATCACACACTGTAATAATGAAGTTGCATGGTAAATTAGGAAGTCACCTGTAAATGATGGGAGAGATGAAAGACACAAGAATATTGGTCACGGGTTGAACATACATCAAACATATGATGAAGTGTGAAGAACTCTGTCATGACTGGAGGCTGCTTCAGTGAGGACAGGGCAGGGGTAAGGTCATTGTGCAAGGCACTGTCGAGATCATGCTTGCAGCACTCGCTGTATTTCTCACCATCTGTGAGAGAGACCTGAGCTGAAGTCCCGTACAAAAGCTAATTTGACAATGAGAATGGACAGTGTTTCAGGAAAGAGCTGAGATTTCTTACCAGGAGAAAAGATTCCTAAATGTGGACATACTCAACAGCAGGTGACTTGGAAGGGAAGACCTGTCTGAGATAAAAAACATAGCAACACTGGACACAGAGGCGGGATCTGGCCATGAAACAAATCAGGGCTGGAAATTAGCCTCACGTGTGCCTAAGCAATGCATTTGTCCTCTACTAACAGAAGAAAAGATCAAACATGTTTTGAAATGGAGTTTAATCAGAATAGTTTGCATTCAGAGTTACCTTAAAGATCATCTAGTTCTAAGTCCCCATTTCCATGTGCAGGGACATCTCCCACTAGACCAGGTTGCTCAAAGTACCATCCATCCTGGTCTGATGAGAGCCATCTCTTGTTAGGCTCTTCTTGGACAGACAGCCCTGTTATGTGAGGTAGACCAACACAGCCCCCCCTTCACCAACCATCTTCAGAGAGTGTCCTCCCATATACTTAATTGACTTCAAGATGGTGTTTTTGCTTCTTATCATACCATGATAGAAGAGGTAGCTCTATGTTCTGCTTCAGCCTGAGGACTTTGGTCTTGTTTATGGCAACATATTAATCCAAAAGCCAGAAACATGGAAGCAAGTGTTTCAATGTAATTTCTGTGATGCAAAAGGTGTCCACTGGTTTTTATATTATGGTGAATCACCAGGGTGGTGACAACAGGAAATTTACCTTGAAGTATCTACACAGTTTTATAGATTTGCTTCCTGTATATTTCTGCTCCACCCTTGGCATTTTGGGATTCTTTATAGAAAGTATGGTGAAATATGTGCAGGAAAATAACCATCTGTTTCTAGCTAGACTAGTCTAGGCTAGACATATAGAATAGTTCAGTTGGAAGGGACCTACAGTGATTATCTAGTCCAACTGACCACTTCAGGATGACCAAAAGTTAAAGCATGTTGTTAAGGGCATTGTCCAAATGCCTCTTAAGCACTGACAGGCTTGAGGTATCAACCACCTCTCCAGAAAACAAGTTCCAGTGGTTGACCACTCTCTCCATAAATCAATGCTTCCTAATATCCAGTCTAAACCTCCCCTGGTGTATCTTTGACCCATTCACACATACTATGACTGGATCCCAGGGAGAACAGCTCAGCACATCCCTGCCACATCCCCTCCTCAGGAAGGTGTCGAGAGCAACAAGGTTCCCACACATAATACTGAAGGTGAGACCTCACCAATGCTGAATACAGAAAGACAACTACCTCTTTTGACCATCTGGTTCTACTGTATTTGATGCACCCCAGCATGTGGTTTCCTCTGCCCTGTGATTACCATCAGAAGTTACTAGTGTGCCCTCCAGTAAAGTCTCAGTCCTCAGTAAATGTGCCTATGTGAATGAAAAACATTTTGATTCTTAACTTCTTTTCCTTCAACTGTCACACTGTATACATATATCCAGGTGCCCTTTCTGCCCATCTGAATGTCTCCCAGAACTTCTGAACCCAAGAGCCATCCTGTCTGTGCAAAAAAAAAAAAGTGACCTCATCTTTCACAGATGTTCAGGGAAGCAACAGATGAGACTGGGCACCAGCATAAACCAGTACAGAAGAAGTCATGGAAGCAGTTGTTGAAATGGTGTGGCTTGAACAAGGATGAAGTGAGAGGGAGGTAGGAGCGGGGAACGGTCTGGGTGAGGGAAGACAGTTGGTTTGGTTGCAGCATTCTGGTGCCTGGAATGGATGTGGGAATTGGGTGGACCAGGAAAGAGGAAGAGATAAGAGGGGTAAGGAGTATTTTTGTTGTTGGAAGACATCACATCAGTAGATCTCCATGGTAAAGGCAAATACTTCTTTTCACCATTCTCCTGGGGAAAGGTTGAGGAGAAGCCAGGTAGACCATCTGTGTTTGAAGAGTACCTGGGATCAGAATGTCTGCTACAAAAGCAGCAAAGAAGATAAATTAATTGCATGGAATTATAAAGGGCAGGGAAACAGCTGTCTTTGATAGTGAATGAGTGTGAGAACTGTTGTGAAATGCTCTGTCATTTTACCACTAGACAATTGGAGCCAGGCCAGAAGCACTGACTGTACATGATTGCTATGCTCATGGCAAAGGAATATTGGTCTCTGTCTCTATGATATGACAGAGAAAGAACAGAGAGGGTTGTTTTCTTCATTGTTTTCTTTCAAGTGTTCCCATATAAACTTCTAATAGGAAAATTCTTACGTTGAGTCCAATTGTCCTTTATTTTTCTAAAGCTCATTTCATGTGTAGAGGAACAGAATAGGACAGTTGTGCTCAAATTTCACATCTCAGATGACTATTTGAGGCTTTAGCCACACCTTCCTCTCTAATTGCTGCATTGCAGGTGTCAGAAAACCTAGTCTCTGTTCAAACACCAATATTTTAAGCAGGATTAACATCTTTCTTTTCAGTACCAAAACACTGGATGTTACAGGCAGAGATTACATCATTTTATCTTGAAATTGTGAGAGCAGACAAATATGTTATCCTTGCTACATCACAGAAAGCAAGTTTAAAGGATCAGTGCAAATCCAGATCAGAAGACACAACTTGTCTGGACTGAGGCACCCATGTGTGTGGCACCACACATCCAACCATGAAGACAGGTGGGTCCCTGCAAATAACACATAGTGACCCTTGATGAAAAACAAGTCTCCTTCCTACTCAACACTCCACTTTCACTCATCTGCCCTGGGTGAAGTCCTCATTCCACAAATTCCCTTGAGGCAAGATTGAAATGAAAATACCAAGAGAGGAAAAAGCAGAATATTCTCCTTTCCTGACTTGGTCCCATACTTATCATCTCTATTGCAGGGGATGTTTATGGAGGCAGCCAAACTACTCCACATATGGAACACCACCAGTAGAGTTGTAGAAGGTCCAAGGCTGGGTCATGGTGTCTCTGAGCCATTCACTTGGGAAAGCACTGGCACAGGAGAATGTGAGCCCATGAAGAGCATACATAGAGGCTATTTCAGTGTATGTGGTGAACACAGCTGGCGTATACAAATCCTGGTACAAGCACATAGCAAGAGGTGTTCTAATGACCTGATGACTTTATAAGGTGATGCTCCCATAATACTGACCTGTAGATGAGAAATCAGAGAAGCTGTACAGTGAGGAGTTCAAGGCTGCAACAGGAGCTGGGAATTGAGAGCATCAACAGAGTAGTAATGGGTCCAGCATCTGTTTTGTGATGAGTCATGTGATTTAGCTTACAAAGGCATTAACAGAGTTCACAGTAAGGTTGGAAATGAACTAGCAATGGATTTCTCTGCCACACAGAGTTGTCAAGTGGCAGGAGAGAGCTGAAATTAGTCAAGATGGCATGGTATGAACTTGGCTTCGTCAGCCTTGTCTAGCCAACCTTGCCCCTGGTGAGTGGTGGGTACAGTTATTTTAGGGATATTATGTAGTTAAAAAACAGGTTTTTAGATTGTTTTTAGTGACTGTCCAGTGGCTGAATAGCTGGCAGAGATAACTGCAGGCTCTCTCTCTGGCCTATTTGGGCCACAAAGAAACTTGTTTTGCAACAGGGTGCGCATAATTTAGAGGAGGAATGTGGGTGTGCAGGGTGGGTGAGTAGCGGGTAATCCTTCCCCAGCTCTGTTATGCTAGCTGACTATTCCAGTTTATTTTTAGCCCAAGTCTCTCCCCTGGCCCCTTTTAAGTCACTATCTGACCATCTTTCCACATATCAGACCTGATAACATCTGTACAAGGCAGAGGTATGGAGATGCTGTGTAACTTGCCCTGGGCCACAAAGGAAATGGGGAGCACAGCAAGGAACTGCTGCTGGGCCTTGGATGGCAGCTCAAGCAGCCTCCCACCCCAGAGACTGTCCCCAGTGTAACCAAATGTTTTCAACCAGCTGCTGTAAATTGAGTTGAATTCAGGGGGTCTTTGGCAACACTTTTCAGAGCAGGTACAGCCACTGTGCGTATCTTCTACCCACAGATACACTGAACACTAGCTAATACTACCAGTACCAAATACAGCAACGTAACAATAATATAAGCAACATATTTTACTCTGAATGTATGTCTGTTAACATTTCCTACTATAAGAATCATACCAAAGAAGTTATTCCAGATCAGAGTGTCTTTACTTTTCCCATCTCTAAGAGGTAACCTCATGGGAGTATTGTATGTTTACATTCAGTCCATAATGCAACTGCAGCCTTTGGAAAAGTGCATCTGCTGCCCTTGGGAAAAAGAAACCATCCATTTTATTGTCCAGCTGCTTATTATTTAAATAAATGAACTGCAGTTTGATCCTGGAGGAATAGAACTTTCTTCCATGCATGATGGATTGAGCTGTTTAAAGAGCCTGTCCTCAATTTTAGGCCTTTTGATAAGTGTAGAAAAGATAGGAGAAGAACTGATAAAGCTGCTCAGCCAGCAATGTCAAGAAGGACCTTGCTTGGGAAAAAAAAAAAAAAAAAAGCCTTGTTTTTCAAGTGAGTGCTGTGCTTGTGTGTCACCCAGCAAACAGCTCTTAGGCCTTTTTCTTCAGTGCCCAGAGAGTCAATCAGCCTTCAGCCAGGGCTGGCATAGTTGTGTGATGCCACAACATCTGTACCCACAGAACAAGCTGCTGGCAGCAGGGTGCAGACTGGAGAAAGATCCCAAATCCTGTTTATGTTTCTTAGGGGTTTTCAAGGCTAGTATTTCTGTCAACATGCAGCCACAATACTTAGGAAAACAGTCCTCTTCCCAGTCCTGCCCTGGCCCAGCCCAGGTTCTGACCCGCGTCTGAGTCATTCATCTGCCACAGTTCGCCACATCCTAACCCTTTCCAGAATTTAGAGGGTTGTTTTTGAGGCTCTCTGTCCATGACTTGAATGGAGAGTGTGGTTTTGTGCTATTGCAAACGCTGTGCCAGGCACTCATCAAGCAGCAGCAAGCTCCACTGCATAGCTCTGCAGGTAATAGGTTTAAATTAGAGTAAATTTAGACTGGATATCAGGAAGAAGTACTTTACCTTGAGGGTGGTGGATCAGTGGAATAGGCTCCCCAGGGAGGTGGTTGGGGCACCATCTCTGGAGATATTCAAGGTGAGGTTGGACAAGGCTCTGTGCAGCCTGGTCTAGTTAAGGGTGTCCCTGCTCACTGAGGGGGGGCTGCACTAGATAACCTTTGGAGGTCCCTTCCAGCCCTAAAGATTCTATGATTCTATAAGGCTTCCTACCCTTCTCGTTAGCATGGCCTCTCCCAGTCATGGCCCCTTCCAGTTGCACCTTCTCTAAACTATCTAATCCCCAGCAAAAACTCCAGATAAATCCACAGAAAAGATCTACTTCCAGAAAAACCCAGAGGAGAATCACTCACTGGTTGATCATGGACCCCTTCCAGAGTATATACTCAGAAGAAAGTGGGAGAGTTGTCCTTTGAGCCTGTAAGGGTCTAGACATCAGGTCTCAACCACCAGACCATGGGAAAATCTCCTTCATCAAGAAACGCCTTAACATTGTGCTCCTGTGGGTAGACTTCATTACCACATGGGACCAATATAACACAGATAAGCAACCCCACTTCATGCTAAAGCCTTTTGACACCTCTCTTATTTTCAGGAATGAATGTGTTTGACCTCTCCAGAAGCTGGAAAACTCTCTGTCTCACCCAGTGTCCCTGTGGACTACAGTGGCTCCGATTCTGGCTACTACGCTTTGACCACTGTCCTTCTTTTCCCACCCAGTCTCCAGAAAGGGCAACTGTAGACAAACTGCCTGTTGAGAGAGGCCACTGGATGTGGACATGCTCGACTGCCTCGGAATTGTTTCCAAGAGTGGGCACAGGGCAATAGTGTGTCAGATACCTTTTTAGAGTAGAGGTGAGGATTAGAGAGGTCATGGAGCTGGTCACCCATGCAGAAAACAGGCTGGCTGGGAGATGTGCAACTGGATGAGCCTCTCTTTTCAGTGACTAAGACTCGGGAGGTTTTGCAAAAGACAGAATAAATCACCGCATATGTCCCTCAACTTCCCTCCAATAATAACCAGATGTGCCTCATATAAGGAAGGCGATTCATTTTGAATTTTCCTTCTGGGAAACTCCTTCTCTGCTTCCTACATTTAGCAGCTTGCTAATGTCTTGCATCCCAAGGGTTTATGTACTTTCCTGTTTCACAACCAGCAGACAGTGTCATTATTTTGTGACAACACACTGACTTAATAGAAAATTGGATGCTGGCTCTTATCCCATGGCTATGGGTCCTCCAGATGACTTATGTCCACCAGGTAAATGTTGGTTTGTTCTCTTAACCCCTGGGTCTGCACATCCTTTGTAGCTCCAATAGTTCTTAGAGTTCTTAAAGAGAAAAATGGGGTTCTTGGCCAATTTCCCTCCACTTTTAGTCCTCCCACTGCAGGGTTAGATTGCTTCCAATGCAGCAGGGAAGGTGAGCTCTTCTTGTGTCGTGTGGTAGCTAATAAGGTGCAAGGTACCAAGCAAGTTACCCTTCGGGTGTGATTGCTCCTTACAGGTTTGCTTGGGGTATGTGCCCTCCAGAGTCTGTCATGAATCAGAGCCCTTCAAACTTAGAAGGTACAATTGCTGCCTTTATTCTGCTCTGCCATGGCACCTCTCAGCACATATAACATATCAATAATCAAGAATGAAGATTCACCAGACATCCAACACACCCACCTGCAGCTGCTGCTGGGTGTAGGAATCCATGATTAAGTGATATACAGGTAACACATTTTTGATTCTGAAATAAGTATAGTTTAGGCATTATGCAGAAAGCACAGACATGTATTTTCTTATCTGGTAGCACTACAGTAGTACAGCAGTAGTAAAGAAGAAGCCCTCATATGGCAAAGGTCTGCCATCAGCTTGAAGTATGCTGTATGACCAACATGCTGCACTGCTCCCAGTTACAATTCCTGTCATAAGATAGGTGCTCCAAGACTTTCTGTGGTCATGGGAGTCCTGTTTGCTCCTCACAGCTTGTTGGTCAGGAAGGTCCAGAGTACGCTGCCTGCTGCTATCCCTGCTGCCATCCCATAACTGCACCTCACAGTGCCTGCTGCATTGACATTGCAGAGGTTGCTGCTGCAGCAGGAGATATTCCTGTTTCCTACGCTGAAGTCTTGATACCCTGATACACATGATGCGTCACAGCCTTTGGTGATGATGTTGAAGAGCCCTACGATCCCTGGAAGGAAAGCAGGACAATTACTACAAGGATTCAGTGCAAGCCAAGCCAAGCCTCAGGGAACCTCACTGTTAAAGTTTTCCCAGACACACTGAAAGGGTACAGCATATACATGCCATTGTGGGGAGAGGACTTGGTGAGGGCCAGCACTGCTATCAAGGGACCAGCTATCACCCAAGGGATAAATATTTTTCTTCATCATTTGTATTTAACATTGAAGTCACCTGAAAGTTTTTTTATAACCTATCTGTATCTGGAGTAGGTGAGCCGAGCTTGGACACCTGAGGCTGAGACCATGCTTGGCTCCAAAAACATCCCAAATAAGACATTGCCCACCCCAGATCTGCCTTACTGATCACATCTGTCTTGCACATCTCGCTTCCCATGCAGTTTATTTTCGCCTGACAGTTGGAGTTGCTGAGCTGTGATGAGCAGCTATAACACTGCAAAGCAGAACCTGCAAAAGACCAAGAGGGATTATGAGACATATCTACCTGAAACTCTCCAAAGAATGCAATTTAGAGCTTGCACTGGACCATACCTCTGGGTCCTCAAAGGAAGAAAGCACCTCTGTTATTGGGAAAATGTGTTTTTTTTCACCCATTTTTTTGGTGAAGAATAGTACACTTTCTTGAGGAGACAGGCAAGTTTTTCAGGTGCTGAAGATGATTCAGGTGTAGTCAATGCAGTGAAGTAGCAAAAAGCCCTCCACTGACTGGAGGAGTTAACAGTGTTAGTGGTTGGACTCAATGATCTTAAAGGTCTCTTCCAACCAAAATGATTCTATGATTCTAGGAAGGGATAAGTCACCAGAAGTATAGGTTGTTATTATGTATCCTTCTGGAGACATCAGTGTTTCATCAGGTGGGCTTGCGAGCCTTAGCTGAGGCATTGCCAGATTTGGATGAAAGAGGCAAAGACCAGAGGGTGAGGGTGGGATTGAGCAGTCGGTTTGCAAGATCTCTTCCAGCCCAGTGTCTCAGTTTGAGTCAACTTGTGACATGTTCCCTCCATCACCACCTCTTAGAAAGCAAAGTATAAATACAGCTTTCATCTTCCTCTAAAAACCAGCTTGCCATGTGTGTCCACCCCCACAATGACATGCCACTCCACGGGGGAAGAAAATCAGCATTGTTAACATCTGCTCTGCTGTTATCTGCATCAAGCAAAGACAATAAATATTGTAGCTTACAGGTGTCCAGCCCTGATGAAAGTCCCCAGAGGAGAGAGATCACAATGCAATTACCTGTTTCTATTACCTAGTCCTGCCCCAGGGCATCACTGGAGCCTTTCCAGTGTGAGTTAATGTGTATACAAAGGTACTTTAACCCCATGACCACCAGGTTTGCATCATGAGTTCCACAGGTCAATACCCTAATGTCTAAAATAGGTCACAGAAATGCTTTATTTAGAAATTAGTGTTATTCAGACAGAGCAGGAAAAAGAAGTGATGTGAGGCACTTGATCTCTCAATGTCCAAGCTGTTCTGGTATAAATGACTGATGCAGTCATACAGGTAAGGAGACAAAACCCAGTGCCTCTGTAGTGCTGTACTCTGCTCTCATGTTTATCTGACTTTTAATGCAATGAAAGTCGAATTTCAGAGCATTCTGATGGAAGCTGGCAGAGGAGAAGGTCTGGCCAGGATTGTACAAGACCCTTCTCAGGCTAGTCCTTAAGTGTCCTCTGCTGATTGAGAAACATTTCTGTTCATAATCTCTTCTGTTCTTGGGCAATAGGGAGAAGCTGGTTCCCAGTGAGGCTAGAAAAACCTGACAGTGTCTGAGTCCTACCCACCCAGCTTATAAAACAGCACACCATGGCATTTGCTCTTTCTCTATCCCTTTAAAATTCTGTGCAGCATGAAAAGCCACTTTGAAACAAAGAGACATAAAATAAGTTGGAACAAAATTTACCTTTGCAGAAACATTGCAATTTTGATAGCCTGGCATGAGGAAAAATAATCCTCCCACCCCATTCAAAAAAAAAAACCCAAACAAGAACAAAACAACCAAACAAAAACAAACACCACCAAAAACCAACAAAACACCTCCACACATGTAACTATATTGTCTGGCTTAAGTAACTTTGATTTCAATTAAATTTGGGGTTGTATAGGTTTTTTATTTCCTGGAAACTGCTCTGCCCCCTACTAGGATCATACCATCAACAGGGTAGGACTGTGAATTTTTAACATGCAACACCCATGACATCCCATCAAAAAGCAAATGTCTTTATATGACAACTGCATCAGCATTTGTTCCCTCACTTCCAAACCCCATCAGGAGTCACTTCTCCTAGCTGAAGATCTGCTAGAGGGGACGTGGGGCTATCTTACCTGAGTTCAAGCACAGGATAGCTCCCAGCAAGAGGACAAGGCAAGCCTTTATTTTGGGATATCCTCTCTTGTGCTAAACTGTTGTTTCCCTGTGGGGGCAGCTTATATACCATGGGAGGCAGAAATTGGGCATGCCCAGAAGGTTACCTTGTGAAGGTACCTGAAGCGAGGCTGCTCGCTGGACCAAGGGAGGGCTTGGTCTGTGGTGGATATTTACATTAGGTGCCTCTCCTATGTGACTCTTGGATCTACCAGCAGTTCCTCTCCACCTTTCCTCCTACCCTTGGGCAAAGTGTTTGCATGAATGGAAAAAAAAAGCCCCAAATTCTTTAGCACAAGGCTGGCCTTCTGCATTTCCCCAGAGCCAGTGAGGATGCAGTTGCAACTTGTAAACAAGGTTCTCCACCCCCACTGCCATCCTGAGTGGAGCTGTTGTGTTTACATCAAGGACAAAATGTTCTTTTAATAAACACTTCCAGGTATTTATTTGCATGTGTGAGTCTTTTTGACATTTTTGGCATGTGGTAGCAAGGTATTTGGGCAAATTACAACGCGTTGGCCTCTTGCACGTGTCTAAGATGCTCATTTGACTTTATTCGTGTGTGTTGCCTGTAGTCTAATAAAAGTTAATGGGCAATTCAATTTTTTGGTTTTTTTATGTGCACTGAAACCAAAGGGTTTCCTTCATGATGGCTTTGCTTGGGATTGTTTTTATCTGCCACATCAGCACTGTGGCATGCTTTGCTTTGTCTTCCAGCCTCTCTGTCTAGTCTAGGTTGGATACAGTTTTGACATTATGTCACTCACATCAGTGTGCTCTGTGAAAAATACAAGCTGGTCAAAGAAATGCCACTTCTTGTTGTACACAAGGGTGAGTTCAGCCACATTCCAAACTGAAAGGCAAATGTTTACTTTGGTGGGTTGATTGGAGAGCTCTCCCATCCCTTACATCCTTTGACTACTTCTCAGCAAATGCCAGCATAAAAGAGGCTTTTCTCCTATTTTTTTTGCCTGGTTTCTTGCTTTCTTTAGGTTTCTTAAATCTTGGGAACATTGCACTTTGCAGTAACATCCTGCAGGGACTTTCTCTCATGCAGTTTAGCTCTTAGGACACCTGTCACTTCTTCAAATTGAAAGGAGAAGGCAGTGCTGGCATGTTGGTGGATCATTGCTCTCCATCAATGGCTATAGGATGACTGATGGAAGGTCAGCCAGCCTAAGTTTGCTGTCCTGATATACACCCATGGAGAATGTGGAGCAAGGGGCAATGCTGAAAACCTTGTTTCCTCTGTGGGCATCTTAACTGTTTCCCCTTGGACTCCTAACTCCTATTTAAAAAGAAAGAAAACCAACCGACCAACCCATCACCTCCTTTCTGTGTCTATTGACACTTGATTCATCATAATTCTACATCACACCTACAGCCAACTTTCATGGAATAGCTGGATAAAAAAANGACCAGGACTCCACTAAGAAGCCTGTCCATGACTCAGTCCTGTTTGGCTGCAGCCTAAGGATGTGTGAAAACCCTGTAATTCCTGTATCCTTGCATCAACTGTTGCTTCTCGCTTGTTTGTTTTGGGTTTTTTTTCACATTTATGTGTAGTTCCTACTTGACTCCTGAAGATGGCAAACATGCCCTGTTATAATTATTACATATACATTAACATGCCACTGTCCATAGGTTTCTATGTACATGGTATTTTGTATTTTCCTGATGTCATAAAATTTCAATTTCATCTAACTGCATGAGCATTTATTTCCCCTGAAAATATGATGATGTCTGCAAATCACCTGGGGTTTTTCTTTTTTTTTTTTTTCCTTTTTGTTTTGTTTTGAATACTATTATATGTTATCAAAGTAGATTCCCGAAAGATCATAGAATGGTGTTGGGTTGGAAGGGACCTTTTGAGGTCATCTAGTCCAACCCCCCTGCACAGAGCAGGGACATCTGCAACTACAGCAGGTTGCTCAGAGCCCTGGCCAACCTCATCTGGGATGTTTCCAAGAATGGGACTTTGACCTCCTCTCTGGGCAACCTGGACCAGGGTCTCACCATTCTCAGTGTAAAATATTTCTTCCTTATTTTTCTATTATTTTTTTCTAGTTTGAATCTCCCTCTTTTAGTCTAAAACCATCACCCCTTGTCTTGTTGCAATAGGCCCTGCTAAAAAGATGTTCAATTCAAGCTGGAATTACATGCAAGAGTAAGAGGAGCTGCTGTCCAAGGCTGCCTGGCCCTGAAGAGAGTTCACCATGCATCTTGCTCAGCATGAGTGTGGATTGCAACTTCTTTTCAGGACATTCTGGGGTGTGTGGAGGTTGCAATGGACCACAGAGGGAATCTTACTGACACTTCTGCTCCTGGAAGGTGTTTGGCACAAGCACAGCCAATGAGCCAGTGCTGTCTGCAGGGAGGTCTGTAAATCTGCTCAGGCTGTGGGGATGTGGGATGTATGATAAGGGATTTCAGCTGCCAGTTTTAGGCATCAAAGTGGGAATTTCTACACAGCTGTGTTCCTGGGAATGCAAGTAGCCTCAGCAGCACTGAACTGTTCCAAGTCAGAACAGGGTAGGAAGCAGGGAGATAAATGAGAATAAGTCAGTAGATGGCAGCAAGGCAAACCACTATAAGGAGGAAGGCACAGATCCTAAATGAGCATGTGATTGGATGGACAGGAAGACAGATGGATAGATCAGTAGAGAAAGATTTAAAAACAAGTAGACATACAGATGTCCACAGAGATGGATGGATGGATGGATGGAAGGATGGATGGATGGATGGATGGAAGGATGGACAGCAGTCAGAAAGAGCCAAAGTAGCTGGTCCTGTGCATCCTTTTCTAACCATGTATGTGATTACAGGCTTTTCTCTGCTTGTGACTAAAGGTCACAGCATGAGCCTCAACCTAAAATATTTCTCATCAAGCTCCACTCTCCTGTGTACATGTCATGGGATGGACAGACAGGATGCTCACCCAGCAGCAGAGAATTGTAATTCCTGCTGCTCCAGGGCTGCCCTCAACTGCAGCAGAGAAAGGCTCCAGCTGCTACATCTGTAGATATTTAATGCTGTTTGATATCATGGTTTAACTCACTCTGTGAGGACTTAGATCCATGTTTTCTGTCCCAGTAAGCTTCAGAGCACATGGAGGCAAGGCTAGGCTCCTTGAGACATCTTCCAGAGTCCAGAAACAGAGAGTGGATCTGTTCTTAAGAGCAGTACATTGGGCAAAGACAGAAAGGCCTTGGGGTCTGACACTGGGCTGCTGAGAGACTTTGAGCATGTGCCTTCCCCTATTTGTACCTCTTGCACTAATGGAAAACAGGGCTTTTGACTCCTGCATCGTAAGGGAAGTGTTTTGAGCTCTGTGGGTACAAACAAGTGCAACCAGAGAGCATTATGAAGGCTTAACAAGCAAGGAACCTGTTTGACCTTGAATATTTCTACAAGGGTCCAGGCACAGTCCCAAACATCCAGCTATTCCCATTGGGGATTTCAGATTTCAGAAGCTAGCTTGACCAGCCTTGGAGAAGAAGTTCACCTTCACATCACACACATTCTTGCTGACAACCATGAAATCAATGCATTGATGCAAATTAATCCCACCACGGTGCTAATCTTGTCTGGGGAGCAAACTGTAGAATGACAAGGCGTTGAGGGCTGTAGGGGCTGGAGATGTCCACACGGTGGTGCTGTTGCTACGTTGCTGGTGCACAGACCTCTCGGTGTGTGGGAGCAGCCCAGACTGTTTGTTTAAAATCTCAGCAACTTCAGAGCATCAAAAATGCATTTGACATTTTTTTGTTATTTTGCTAATTGCTAAGCTCTTTGGGTTGTAAAAGACTCGGGGTGTGGGATCCCTTCCAGCTTCTGCTGGTGATGCCTCATGCATCTCCAAGTTGTTTGTAGGAAAAAAGGAGTGCATTTTCCTGTGCCTACGAATTGGAGCTGGGGTGGAGTGTGGGGCAAGTAGCCTGTGCTATGATCATAAAGCAGCTCTGTGCTTGCTCTGCTCTTGCAAAACACTTTCTTAGCCCCTCATATACTAGGTGTTGCAGTTACCTGCAGACAGGTGTAGCCAAAGGTAGGTTGAAAGGCAGAAAAAAGCATGACTTTGAAATCACACAACAGGGTGACATCAGATCTCAGACCAGGACCCCCAAACACCGTACTTGCTGTATCATTTTCCTTCCAACAGAAAAATTATCTGGCACCTATAAAAAAACATAGATATCAATGTGGAAGAACCTGAGATATCCAGTCCAGATGCTGCAGGTAAACAGGTAGACCTGATGGCTGGTCACACCAAGCCCCATATAGGACAAGCAGGGTCTTCATATGGCAATGGGTGCATTTAGTGCATGGCTATTTACGGTCCTCCTTTGCCCTTCTCATCTTCATTTTCAGGCCAATGCATTTTGAGGCCAATACTCATGGGTAGTAGTATTAGTTACCCACCTCAACACATCTTAGGGAAGAATCTTCATCACAGGACCTCAACTCATGGTCTTATGTGTGGGTTAAATATTTTCTTGAGGAAACATACTTGTGTTGGTTGTTTTGGGACTTGGTTGTGAATTTATTGACAAAGTGTTTTCTGCATTAGAAAATACTATTTTGTTGACAAAGAAATGTTCTGAAGAAACAATAAAGCTATTTTAAGTTGAGGAGGGATTTTGTAATCAAATCCAGGTAGAAAGCACAAGATAATCTAGAATAGCCAAATCTGCTAGTTCAGATATGCAATTAAGATGCAGGAGATACAGGATCAGTCCTTTTAAGTCCTTTCCTTCTGCCTGAGCAGATACTCTATCTACAGATACTGGAATTCAGATTGTATTTGTCTTTGTTCCTCCTCTTAGAACTGTTCCACTTTGTGTTAACTAACTATAAATTATATGGGCTGGAGAGACACAGTATTGTGAAACAATTCTATTTTGATGAATTGACAAATTCTTTAAAAAAAATTCATTTAAAAACCAGTTAAATTTAAAAAAAAAAAAAAAAAAAATAAAATGTGGCTCAAGGATGTTCACAGCAGTAACATTTTTGGTTTTATCACTGGAATGAAATCATTCTTCACACATCCCCAGACAAGAGTCATAGACCCCTTTCCCTACCCGACCTTTACATACTGTGCATCCTGCTTTACCATGACCTTTTCAGAGTTGCCACAGATCCCAAGAATAGATTTTTTTTTGTGATCAATACCATAGCCTTACAAAGAGCACATGATAGTCAGGAGTTGCTGGGCCAGGCACTAGATGAATGACAGATGCTCTCTATTAACCCTTCTCCCTTCTAAGTGGAAAGAGAATAATGGAAAGAGATTTATGGATTAGGAAAGAGAAAATCCCTTAGCTTTGTGATTAATATGCTGTACATGGGATGGAATCCCTTGATGGTCAGTTCAGGATCCCCTCTCCTGGCCACTCCTCCCCACAGGTGCAGCCCTTTACTTTCTGCACCCCCAATGTGGTGCACAAGATTTAGCAGTGACCTTACTCTGCATTGCAGCAAGTATAGGCAAGAGCCTTTCTGCACATCCCAACCCTTGGCAGCAACTCTAAACATGGAGTATGATCACTGCTGGAAGCAGAGACTGTCTGTGAAAATCTATTGTTAACTTCAGACAGTGCAGTGAGTTAGAAGAGACTGAGCTGAAAAATAAAATCCCTGAACAGAATGAGTTCTGTTGCCACTCAAACCAGGACATAGACTTAACAACTGCCTTCTCAGTCTCTTTAGCTGAAGTGGTGATGATGAAAGATAAGAGACAGTAGTGTGCCTTGGATTAGAACAGGTCCAACCCAACTGGAGGAGATGGATTTACAGACTCCACAGCCTGGGCATAGCCAAAAGGGTATGTTTTTTATGAAAAAAAAATATTTCTGATGATCAACAAAGCTAGAGAAGCTTGGTTTCTCATGTACTAGTACCCTCCAGCTTGCTGCAGGTTCAAAGAGCAATTGAGAATCTTGAGATTCCTTTGTTGGGACCAATTTTCACTACAGTATATCTAGATCTTTGAGAACTTTCTCCTTTCTGAGTTTTCTTGCATCTAGGCAGGGTGATAGCAATTCAGGTATGTGGGCAGGAAGGTGGAAATATGGAGGGATGGACAAGCAATGCAACTGGAGAAGCTGTATTTTCATAGACTGGGTCAAGAAAAAGTATAAATCCACCCAAGAAAGTGTTAAGAATTTCAAGAAAGTATCAAGGATGGTATAACATAATTGCTGGACAGGGACTAGGTAAAGAGATAATAGGAAAGGTAACAGGTTCCCTTCTTCCCCTAGGGTCCACAAAGCTTGAGTGAATCAAAATAGAAGAGTTCAGGGACAGACTGTTTCTCCCATTTTGATGGTTCACATTGGATGGACCTTGGCTAATTCTTCACTACTCGTATCAAGGTTGTATACTCTCAGGGGCATAGCAGCCTGGCTTGAATTAATTTTCTATTAATTACTGGAATGATTTTAGCATGAATAAGCAATGGCTATTTATAGCAGTAAGACTGATTAGGCATCAGAGAAAACAACCTGGGGAAGTTGTGGGGCTTCTGCTGCTTAGGAAGCAGAGAATGGCTGACCCCAAAGTGTCCATCTGGCTCTGTCAGAGGTTTGCTGCTGTGACATTGGCCCTTAGTGGTCCAACAGGGAAACTTCTCTCTCCTGTTCCCTAGGACAAGGGTGGGTGAGTGAGTGGCCTTGTTGTGTTTGGCTGCCAGATGGGTTTTCAAAAGGTGACTTTTTTGTTACTTAGGGATTGCAATTGGCAAGACACTTTATTTAACCTTAAACATATATGTAAGACCCATTTGGCTTGGCTGAGGATGCAGTTCAAGTCTTGTACTCAAAAAACACATCCTCAAACAATGGATAGGGACATCCTCCACCCTTCCTGACCCTTTATTGCTGTTATTTATTCCCACTAATACAGTTATTTCTTTCTTTCCTTGGTCATACTTGGTCATAATATGCTGAGACACCAGTGTGGATTGAAAGCCACTTGCTTTCACACATGTCTCTGTGAATATCTCTTTTAGATCTTCCTCTGTGTTTTTTCCCCCATATTTTTTTAGCAATGTTTTCAGGCACCCAAACTGTCTGGTAATTGCACTGTCTTTAATAAACTTTTATATTAACCACAACCTGCAAATATCTTGACGTTTCTCTGACTACATGCAATTTATCATAGAGCCCCATGAAGCCTTTACTTGCCCTTTTCTGTGTGGAAGGGAAATGAGAACATAAACCCACAGTGTTACTTTAAGTGTGATATTAAGAATGGAATTTAACTTCATAGATACCCCGATTTTATAGATTGTTTTATTATTATTATTTTAATCAATATGACTGCTTAGACTTCCTTCAGCATGGTTATATATCTTGCCTCTTGGCAAGGTATTATTTTATATATTACTTCCTGGTAATATATTTTGTCCCTAGTTGTTTTTTATATATTTTTAAAATTTTATTGCTTTGATACCTCTTCCATATAACCACACCAGGTTCATTAAACACCACAGTGGTGTGGAGAAATTGCAGACCCCTGAAAATATGTGGCAGACCTGTCTGCCTTCCCTTTGCCCTCACCCAAACTTCCTTCAGGTGAGTCCTAGGTCAGTGTCAACCTCCAGGAGATGTCCTTGAGTGCCAAAAGCAGGAAGCAAGATGAGGGAAATAGAGGAAAGTTCTTGTAAAAAAGAGGGATGACAAGTGTTTCTTGTCACCTTTGCCATTTAGGTGAATGTGTTGTGGTACTTTGGGCCACTGAGCAGCTACCAACACCTTGTTCCTACTGTGATCTCCTGCTGACTTGCATTTATTGGTCTCTTCCATTGTGCCATGAAGACGTGCACTGACATAACCTTCTCAGGCACAAAATTATTCCCATGAAGCATGTGGAAATGTGGGAAAGTGTATGAGATATGAACAGTCATCCAAAATCTCTGCCTCAGCTGTGGTGGGCGGGAGTAACTTACCTTCTGAAAACAAGTCAGCACAGGAGATGTTAAGGAGCTGCCTTATATCATGAGGCAAACAGCACTGAATAAGTACATTATTATTTACTTGGTGTCGGTGAACTGCAGCTGTTGATCTGTAACAACACCATTCTACCTACCCCTGCTTCCTAGCTCTGGGAAGCCCGCTCTTGTGACTGCTGAAGTCGCCATCTGTTTCGGAAACAACAGTGACTTGTGGTACTTTAATGTCCTTGATCTTTCTGTCTCTGAAGGGAGCTGGAGACCTCTGGGCTGAGCACAGGGCAGCTCTGAGAAAGCAGCCCAGAGCATCGAATCGTGGAATTGATTTGGTTGGAAAAGTCCTTCAAGATTATCAGATTACTGCATTTTCCCCTGATGGAATCAGCATGAAAACAAATCCAGAAGCTCCCACAGAAAGAAGAGGGGCAGAGCATTGAAAGTAGCAGAGAAGCACATCTGCAAACACATCACAGTTTCTGCTTTGTCTCTTCATCTGAAACAATTCACAGTGTTCCTGTTAGACTGGTAGCTCAGATTGTTGGTAGGGGGTGGTCATCCTGCACTGCCTTGAGTGCAAGGCTCAGTCAAGTGGAGCAGACCCTGGGGCTGCTTGGAGAATTCACCCCTCTTGCTTTGCCAGCATGTTGCTTCTTATGGGTTGGGTAAGCATAACTCATCTTAGAGACCCTCCAGGGTAAATCCAGGCAAGTCACTTATCTGAAAGTGTTCCCCTATGAATATTTTAGCAGAGCTGCTCCTGCCAATGCTCCTGAAAATGAAGACACTCAATAAGTGCAATTCAAAAAGTGCAAAAATATGACAACAGGATGATCTTAGAAGAGGAATATCTGAAAATCACTCCAGTGATTTTCACCCTTTTTTTTTTTTTCTCTGGCTTTTAGTTGCTTTTGTTCATTGCTTAATGAACAGAGAGGTGGAAAATACATGGTCCAGCCTGCTCAATACCTGCTTCACCACCGAGCAAATCCTACCAGGTATGTTTTGTCTTCATACATTTTTGGAGTTCCCAAATATACAAAACAAATAGAATAACTTGAGATGTACAGTTAGATCAGACTTCATAGACTACTTAAAAGTGCAGTTCTCCTTGAATTCTTCTCCTAAAAGCTGAATGAAATACATGATGAAGACCATCCTAAACCAGAGATAAGAGAACAAATAAAAATTGGAAAAAACAGCCAGTGGGGACATATATATCAGAACCATTCTGGAATATCTTTAGCAGACCCTGGATATACAGAGCAGAAGAAGAAGGATTGAAAAGGGATAACCACTGGATATGTTCTGGGACTCTCATTCTTTGTGACCGAAAGATCTGTCTGAAAAATGTGTTGATAGGTTTATTAATGATGGGTCAGCTGCACATGGCTATGTAATCACAGCTCATCTTATTTAGCATTCCTCAATAGCTTATCCCAAAGCATTTTAGTGAGGAAGCAAAGCTCAAAAGGGGAAGAAATGCTGTTTATGAGACCAACAGATGCAGCTGGAGAGTATTGTTGAACTCTCAGGCACAGAAACCCCTCATCAGGTCTAAAACCGAAGCAGCAGGCTTGAACATAAGTACAGCTGAGACCAAAATTGCTCTAAGTTACCAGTTATCTTTGTGGTGTTAATTGCTGGGATGATTTCAGCAGAAAGGCATCTTGCATTTGTGAAGCAAGCAGGTGTGTTGGTGGAGCTGGTAGGGGATAAGGTCATTCATTATTCTGCAGGACAGGGAGGCAGAAGAGAAGCAAATCTGGTGTTATTATTCTCCATTAGACACACTGGAAAACTGAGGAACAGAGCAGTAAAAAATATGCCTAAGGTCACTCCACTGGCAGTAACAAAGCTGAGAAAAACAGATTCTTCAATCTCTGTTCATCAATCCTGGGATTTCCCTGCAAGAAATGTAGCACAGTCACCATCATGTGAGTAAGGAAGAGGAAAGGAGCTCTTGGCAAGGGACACTGAGTCATATAGGGGAGGGCTGTCAGGAGCTGCAGCAGGAAATGTTCTCTAGCACAGCTCCTCTGGTCTTATGCTTCTGGAGTATGGATTTCCTATCTCACACTGAAATGGAAGTGATTGGACATTTCCCAAGCTGGGGTTGAGAGTCCAAACCTGGGACTCCTTTTTGTATTTGTTATTCATGCAATGTTGTCTTCTTCACATTCAGGATTCTGCCCAGTGCTCTCATCTACTAGTGTGACCTTCACCCCTGCCAAACAGATCTGCTGTACCTTCCTTACTGGGTATATGATAATACTGCAGAGCCTATATGATAATACTGCAGAGCCTGACACAAAGACTGGATGGAGGGCAGCTCCAAACATGGTGACAGGTCTGTGAGCATGCAAATGTTAACCATCCAGTACATGGTATTGTACTGGATATAATAAATGCTCCCTCTAACACAAGGAGAAGAGAGATAGGGCTCTTCTGTTTTCAGTTCTAGGATTACCTTAACTGGCATTACATCAGGTATTTGTGTGTCACTGAATAGTAGAAAAGTGCATTTTTATCCTTTCTGGACTCTTAATCACACAACTGCTTCATGAAGAAATTGTCCTTGTTAGTCCTCTGTGCAGTCTACCTGTCAAGGGTTAGGGCTGGGCCAGCCTCTAGATGATTGATCTCTATTAACACCTCTCCTTACCAAAAGGAAAAGAGAAAAGGAATAAGGGAGAGAAAGAGACTTACGGACTGGGAAAGAAAACTGGAATAGCTTTAATGAAAATAATAACAAAATGGAATATATACAAATATATACAAAACCAGTATCAAATTCAATGCCCTTGATGGCAATCACATCNTCTGGGCACTAAAAAAACCCCAGAACCTTGGTTTGTTGGGAGGAGTTGACGTTTGTTGGGAGGATTTGACATTTGTTGGAAGTCATCAGGGCTGAAAGGACAGATGATGGGGACCTAACCAAAAAGGTCTGTGCCAGAGAGAGACACATGCTGACAGGGGTACCTCTCTGCCCTAGTCCAGGAGTGTTTCAGTTCTGTGGGTAAATACATGATTTAAATCCACAGGATTTATGGATCGAGCAGTTTCCCCACTCTGTTAACTCAAGAGCTGACATACGTAGAAAAAGGTAAATGAGGTTTGCGAGTTAATCCCTATTAACTGGGCATAACTGGAAAATTAAACCAAACAAAAACTTTGGGTGGCTTTGAAAAAACACCCTGGGACTTTTCTGCCAGATTTCTGAATCCTTTAATTAGATGCACATGTCTCTGCTGTCAAAAAAACAAGAACCCTGAGTTGATCATTCATTAATCTTCACACAGGAGAGGCAGCAAGTTCAGGGCGGTGTTGGGCTGGGGTCTGCTTGTGCTGTGGCTGATGCAGATCTGCTTATTGGTAACCCTGGGCTGGGTAAAAAGCCTTTGAACAATTGGAAAAAGCTAACTCCACACTTGAGTTCTGCAAGGAACTAATTACTCGCCTGGACTCTACCCACATACCAGCTTCTACCCCCATAAATCCACCGAACAGCAGGCATCCATGAAAGTCCTCCACACTTCTTTTCTGAATCAGGTTCTTTATGTATATCTCAACTTGCTTGTGGAAGATTCATGGCCCAAGCTGCCTTAAGTATTTTTGTTATGAATAGGAACCCTTAAACATTTCCTTCTCATTTATCTTTTTTTTTTTTTTTCAGGCTTTCAACGCTGGGTACCAGCTAGAAATAATGGGAGGCAGAGTTTGTCCCTGAGAAAAGAGCCTTAAAATAATAGTAATCACTGGGAAGGCAAGGAACAAGGGGAATAAATCAGCCATTTGCAAGATGGGAAGATTTGTGTTGTGTGGCATCCTAGTGTCTCTCTCACCTCAGCTCTGTGTTGAGGTGTCCTGACAGGCACAGGGAGAGGAAACAGTGAGAAGAACAATTGTAGTGAGTGTCCTGTGCTGTGTTGGCTGCCTGCTGCTGAAACAGCTCATGGGGGTGGTTGTAGCCAGAGAGATGCAGCTCAGGAGTTCCATCCTCCAAGGTTCTTGTTAATAATTAATTATTAAGTACTGGTGATTTACTTGCACTCGCACCAGTGGAGTTTGTTGGGTTTTTTTTGCTGTGTGGGCTGGGAAAGTTAAAGTTGTGTTTTGAATTAGGGGTTCAAACAGATCTGCTGTACCTTCCTTACTGGGTATATGATAATACTGCAGAGCCTATATGATAATACTGCAGAGCCTGACACAAAGACTGGATGGAGGGCAGCTCCAAACATGGTGACAGGTCTGTGAGCATGCAAATGTTAACCATCCAGTACATGGTATTGTACTGGATATAATAAATGCTCCCTCTAACACAAGGAGAAGAGAGATAGGGCTCTTCTGTTTTCAGTTCTAGGATTACCTTAACTGGCATTACATCAGGTATTTGTGTGTCACTGAATAGTAGAAAAGTGCATTTTTATCCTTTCTGGACTCTTAATCACACAACTGCTTCATGAAGAAATTGTCCTTGTTAGTCCTCTGTGCAGTCTACCTGTCAAGGGTTAGGGCTGGGCCAGCCTCTAGATGATTGATCTCTATTAACACCTCTCCTTACCAAAAGGAAAAGAGAAAAGGAATAAGGGAGAGAAAGAGACTTACGGACTGGGAAAGAAAACTGGAATAGCTTTAATGAAAATAATAACAAAATGGAATATATACAAATATATACAAAACCAGTATCAAATTCAATGCCCTTGATGGCAATCACATCACTGTCACCAATGATACTGTGGAGTAGGCACTGGGGGACTCCCAGGCTGTATTCAGTGGCAGATGGAAACCAGATTCAGGAACTGGATTTGGGAGCTGGATTCAGGAACACACAGATTGGGATCAAAGGCACAACAGACAGAGTCCTCCTTGGGTGCCAGACATTGAAGAAGAGGCTTGACACTCATAATCCCTCAGTTTCATGATGAATATGCTGTACATGGCATGGAATCCCTTGTTGGTCAGTTCAGGGTCCCCTCTCCTGGCCACTCCTCCCCACAGGTGCAGCCCTTTACTTTCTGCACCCCCAACATGGTGCACAAGATGTAGCAGTGACCTTGCTCTGCATTGCAGCAAGTAGAAGCAAGAGCCTTTCTGCACATCCCAACCCTCGGCAGCAACTCTAAACATGGAGTGTGATCACTGTGGAAGCAGAGACTGTCTGTGAAAATCTATTGTTAACTTCAGACAGTGCAGGGAGTTAGAAAGACTGAGCTGAAAAGTAAAATCACCAAGCACAATTAGTTCTGTTCTAACTCAAACCAGGACACTACCTTCACCATCTTCAATGTACTTTAGTCCCCCAGAATTGAGGCAGCATCTCCATGCCAGCCCAGTGGAAATTACTGCAATATGAGAAGCCCAGAAGCTTCTCATAGTGAAGAAGAACTTCCTTCCTGTCCTCTACTCAAGGATCTCAGGGTGAGATTTGGTTCTGCTCCTTGGCAACTTTGCTTTGAAGCTGCCCTTTAATACCACTCTTCATATGAAATCTTTCATCATGAGTCAGTCCTGATATAGCTGTTACAGAGAAATCTGCTGCCAGTCGAGGATTTAATTGTGCTAGAGGCCTTCAACAACCTGTGCATTAATGAGCCAGAATTCAGATATTCATGACTTAATAAAAAATACAGTAGATGGTCTGGCCATGGGCTTCAGGCAGTTCAGCATTGAGCAGAGGAAGCATTTGCTCTTGGTTAGGACATTAATACAGCAAGGATAGAGGAGAGTGGCTTGTCACCATCTGTCACTTCAACATGGAGCACAGCCACAAGAGTCAGGCAATTAATTAGAAATAAGAGCTGCTTCCTTTCACAGACATATATATATGTTTATATATAGGCATGTGTGTATATTGCCATCAGTGGAAGTATCTTTGCTTTCTAATTAGATGAGCCAGCCAAAATTTTGTTGGATGATATTAGCTCTGGAGAACTTGCTCAGCCACATCAATCTGCCTTTGCTTTTCATTTCTCTTCCTGAGCTCTAGGACAAGCTTAGGGAAACACAGCCCTACAAGAGGGGATGATAAAACACCCAGGTAGTTTGCTCTTTTTGAGTGAGCTTTAAGAGAATGATGCTAGACAGAGAGGAGAAAGCCATCATCTGTGCTACAGGATTCATTCTTGCTGGCATCAACAGCAGTCTTCTCCTGAATGTCCAATAAACACATGATTGTGAACATGATTTGCCAGCAGATATAATCTCCCAAATACTGCGTGCAGCAATGAGCAACCTGGTCTACTGGAAGGTGCCATGGTAGGGAGGTTGGAACTAGATGATCTTTAAGATCCCTTCCAATCCAAATCATTCTATGATTCTATGTCCATGTCATTTCCAAATAGCCACCTGTGGTCCTGGAAGGAAAGGAGCTCCTTCTCAGGCTGTCGAGATGCATCTCAGGCATCATCCAGATGATGAACACAGAAAGGCTGTGAAACTTCCACTAACCAGGCATCTAGCAAGACTGACCATGCTCTGCAGACCTAGGACAAACCTTCAGTCCTATAAACAAAATATGCTTGTCCATAAACAGTGGGTCCTGACAGAAGTCCTCTTTGTGGATTTTGTGTCAAGGGTTTACAGTGTTGTTATTGCTACCTCTCCATACAGCTTTGGATGACAAAACAGAACCTATATCTGCCCAGCAAATGCTTCATTTTGTGGTCTGACATCACTACTTAAAATCAGAGATGAATGTAGATTACCTTTTAAGCTGTGAGGAGGACTTTTTTTTTCAACAAGCAGGCGAAGCCCCAGCCAGATGTTTAACATTCAAATGAAGCAAGTCTCCATCCCTCTGCTTCTTGCAGACATCAGTGTGTGCACATAGATAAGAGATGAGCTAAGGTTCACAGCTCACTTGTGGAATGACTCATCCCTTTAATTACATCCCTTTAATTACAAATTAGCCTCCTTGACCTTTTCTTCTTGCTTTCTCTTAAGTGCCACAGCACAGCCTGATCTCTATGCTGCTAAGAGCAGAAGTAAGAGATGTCTCTTGGTGGAAACACTGAGCTGTGGACACACAGTCATCTTCCTTAAACCCATGAGTTACACCAAAGAAACCTCTTTTTCTTGAGAAGGTTTTTGTGACTTAGAAAGGACTGAAAAAGAAAAAAAATGTCATCACCTAAACCTGCAGAAGGAAGAAGAAATGTCTAGTAAGTGAAGATACTTAGATTTGAGCATAAACACTCTAAAGATTGGAAGGATTGAAGACTGGACTGGTTTGCTGTTATGCTATCTCTCTTTTGAGGTGTTTGAAACACTACTGAAAGCAGCGTTTCTGACACAAAGCTAGATTAAAGTGAGGCTTATTCAGCATGAATATTCCATCAGAAAAGCTTCTTGGCAAGACCAGACATGGAATCCAACCAGGAGACCTCCAGAAGAGGATGGGTAAAGCATTTCTAAATCTGGCAGTTCCTTGGCAGAGAGTGAATACAGGAAATGGAGGTTACCTGTGAATTTACTTTACTTTAGAATGAGAAAGTCTTCAGGAACAGAAGTTCCTAAAAAAAGCAGAAAACATAATTTGAAGCTACTTGCCTTTATTCACCAGTTTGGGTTTTTTTAATTTCTACCCTGCTAAAGTGTTTGGAATAACACCAGATTCGCCTACTCTGTGCTGACATTTAACTCATCCCATTATATGCATTACGCCACCACTCCAGCATTATCTAGGAGATAATGTAAGGAACATATACACAGATATAGAAAAATACTGATTTGTATATGCTTATTTATAACAGTACATATATTTATAATTATATTCATTGTGAATAAAGTTAAGCACACAGTAGAACAACATCGGCCTCTTCAGCTATATCAAAATGCCACGGAAAACTCTTTCCTCCTCACTGAAAAATTTCCCTAACTGCTCAGGGAAAGTTGACTTCTTTAAAACAAAGTTGGGCTGAAAGACCAAGATTCCACTTGGCAAATATGACCACACGAGTTAGTGGAAGGTTTCAGAGTTTCATGCCATGTGACCTTGTCCTGAAGGTTTTCTCTGATAAAAGCTGAGTGGGGTGAATGAATCCTCATGGGCTGGAATCACCGTGTTCTGCTGCTTGGTGCTCCCCACCATCAGAGTCAAAGAGAGTCTGAGGTGTGGCTGGCTATGCAACTGAAATCATCCCACACTAAGTGACAACCAGATGGGAAATAACTCAAAGAGTTTACCAGGAAGCAAGTGGGAAATTCCACCTTACATAAGAGGCCTTCTGCCATCTGCCAGAGAGCTCCTCACGACCTACTTTCCTTGGGATTTTCACCGGAACTATTCAAAGAACTTCTTACACATGTCTTGATTTGCAAGTTGGAAAGAAAAGAAGAAGGAACCGTGCCTTCTTACTGCACATTGCATAAAGCTTTAATAGCAAGTAATAGCTTACATGGGTTTGATTTTTATTACACTTAAATGGGTAATTCTCATGTCTCCAACTGTGCCCAAGAGGACTGAGCATAACAGAAGTGACTGTGCCACAGCAGAAATCGGCCTTTGAATCCCTCTTAGATTCCCATGGCCTGGATTGTATTTACTAAGTCATGCACAGTAAATACAACCAAGAGACGTGAGGAGATTCATTAATACTTGCAAGGCACTCAGGTGCCACCTTTGTGAATGCCAATGGAGAACACTGAAGACAGAACATAAGAGAAAAATGCCCTGCTTATTCCTCTGACCCTCCCCTTGCTCATTAGTGAAGAATGTTCCCTACCGCTAGAGATCCCCAGACAGAGCTAATGAACCAAAGCAAGCCATTTCTAATTTTATCCCTGCTTGCCTGTGACAGGACTGCAGGTACAAGGTTACAGCTGGAAGTCCATGTCCCTAGCCCAGTCTCTGATGATAGTTGGTACCCCTGCAGCCACTGTTGGCTGCAGGGCAGAGACTTCTGTGGCATGCCTTGAGCCTTTCCACGGTGGACAAATGAAACAGCAGCATGGTGCAACACTTCGGTTGGGAAACACAGGGACTGTTCAGCTGGCCTTTTGGCAGAGAAACACGACTGTGTCAATCCAGTGGCAGAGACAGCCTAGAACTCTCACATTCCATAGCTATCCTGGAGATATTTTTACTCTAAACCTCCCTTTCTGTGTGACGTGGAGTTTTGAGACCTCTGACGAGATCTCCTATGCTGCGCCCATCTTGCTACATCAGTGTCTTGCTAATATTCTCAGGCTTCACCCCAATCCCACCCCCTGTCCTCAGTGAATTCAAGGCCTTGCACAATCTCTTCTGTCAGTGAAGGCAGCCCTTTCAACAGGATCTCTCCAAAATCCACCTCCATAAAGCTCTGTGGAGTGAATAGCTACATGCAGTACCCCTACAGCCTGTGAAAAATAATCCAGGTAGCCTACCTGAGATGACTCCAGTTTCATATTGTGCCTTAGACAGAGTTGTGGAAGTTTTCTAGGATGTTCTGTAGCATCACATCATCATCAGGCTTGAGCTGAGGAAATGGTTTGATGCAACAAGGTCTTGACCTTCCAAGAGATAATTTGTGGAACTCCACTCTAATGAAGCCATTTCAGTTACTTCTATGTCAGTTTAGCAACACAAAGAAGAAATCACACTGCCTTTAACACTTTTAAATGGTTAATATGTCACTGCTGACAGATGAATAAATTGTTAACTAATATGCAAATCAGACCGTCTCCTAGAACCATCTAAAAGCCTAATCTCAAGGCGTGTGGAAGGCATGATGTGCACTTTAATGTTTGCAATGCATTCCATACCAATAATCATCTGCTCATCCTTTATAAACAGAACTGCTGTTAAACCATGACTTGTTTCACACTGGCTTCATCGACAACAATAAATTAAGAAGTGTCAAGTGCTGGAAGTTTTATTTTTTTTTCTCCCATTGGATTGCTAGCATCTTCTTAGGCCAATAAGCACATCCCTTGACAGCTCCTGAGCATGAGCAGTCGACTCTTACAGGGTCAAAGACTGAATGCAGTTGCAATTTGGATGTTTTGTTTGCTGCGAGAGAACCAGATTTTTGACAGTGTTAATACAAGTAGGGAAACCTGTGCTGCAGTCTGTTCTTACACTAGGAAAAGAGAAAACTTCACAGAATCACAGTTAGGAAAAAAAAACCCTCTAAGATCGCCGTGTCTAACCATCAACAAATAAAACCAACAAAAAAACAAACAAAAACAAATAAAACCAAACCAACCAGGAAAAAAAAAAAAAGAAAAAAAAAAGAAGAAACACCTCACCATCCCACTATGTCCTGAAGTTCTGTATCTGCACATTTTTTTTAACACCTTCAAGGATGGTTACTCTACCACCTCCCTGGGCAGCCTGTTCCAGCACTTGACTACTCTTTCAGTAGTGGTGCTGACAGTCACAGAACCACAGAATCACAGAATTGCTCAGGTTGGAAAAGACCTTCAAGATCATCAAGTCCAATCTCTACCTAACCCTATTACTCAAGCTTGTAACAACCCACAGCTAAACCATGTCCCCAAGCACCACCCAAACGATTGTTAAACACATTCAGGGATGTAGCTCCCATGGAAAAGGACAGTGTCTTGCTTGCCATTACTTACTTCGCATATTAGGGTGACAAGGACAGACAGGCAACTTCCAGGGGAAAAATAAAATAAATAAAATAAAATATAATAAAATAATGAATCCTATATTAAGGCCTGTCAACAAGAATCCAACTCTAACAGATGTTTTTTCCTCCCCTGTACTTCTACATTTCCTTTACTCCCATGTAGCAAACCTTCCCATGTATCCTGCACTTGTGCTGGGTGGGACTTCAAGGAGATGAAATTGCTCAGTTGAAGTCAACTTTGCAAAAACAACAACAGATTTGCACTTACTGAGATTNAAAAAAAAGAAAAAAAAAAGAAGAAACACCTCACCATCCCACTATGTCCTGAAGTTCTGTATCTGCACATTTTTTTTAACACCTTCAAGGATGGTTACTCTACCACCTCCCTGGGCAGCCTGTTCCAGCACTTGACTACTCTTTCAGTAGTGGTGCTGACAGTCACAGAACCACAGAATCACAGAATTGCTCAGGTTGGAAAAGACCTTCAAGATCATCAAGTCCAATCTCTACCTAACCCTATTACTCAAGCTTGTAACAACCCACAGCTAAACCATGTCCCCAAGCACCACCCAAACGATTGTTAAACACATTCAGGGATGTAGCTCCCATGGAAAAGGACAGTGTCTTGCTTGCCATTACTTACTTCGCATATTAGGGTGACAAGGACAGACAGGCAACTTCCAGGGGAAAAATAAAATAAATAAAATAAAATATAATAAAATAATGAATCCTATATTAAGGCCTGTCAACAAGAATCCAACTCTAACAGATGTTTTTTCCTCCCCTGTACTTCTACATTTCCTTTACTCCCATGTAGCAAACCTTCCCATGTATCCTGCACTTGTGCTGGGTGGGACTTCAAGGAGATGAAATTGCTCAGTTGAAGTCAACTTTGCAAAAACAACAACAGATTTGCACTTACTGAGATTGCTACAAGCTTTGCAATACCAGCTACTGAGGTTTTAATTTTCAATTTTTCTCCTTGTTAATGAAAATTTGGACATGTCAATTCCTCAAATATTTCTGAGGTTCTTCTGTCACATGGGGTAAGTCTCTTCAGTGTGATTAGGGTCCCCAAATTATGCAGTAAATCTGCACCATGCCTGAAGAACTTGCAATAACTGAAGGAGATGCACCAAGGCTGCAATGTATTTATTGCTGTAATTTAAATATCTCCAGGCTATGTCATTTTTACCTCTTATACAAGATCACCTCCCTGCCAGTCTCCACCTCATTACATGATCTTTTGCTGCATCTCCAGGATTCCAGCAGCCAATTGGAGATGTGCTAAGGGTTCAATATATCACCTCATGTCCATCATAGAGCCCATTCTTGTTACTTTTCCCTTGATATCTTTCCTGTTGTACAAGACTCTGGTCCAAGACTCTCTAAAGTACCACTTGCCAGAGCCATATTTCTGTAGATGTTGCAAGATGTTCAGGGAACTGAATCACAGTTACATAACAGGAGATGTCCTGCTTAGCCTAACATTATTTTTATAGACACAGAAAATGTACAAATGAAGGATGAAGTCAGTTTTCACATTTGCCAGCATTTTGCTGCCTGTAATCATTTTAGCACTTGCATCGTTGGTATGTTCTATGTGGTTTCTATTTTAGTCTTGGATGTTGCAGTTTTATTACCAGGTGAAGTTATCCAAGAGCTTGGAAACTGCATGTCAGGAGGTTTTCCTCTCCCTCTTGGCAGGTTTTCCTCCCTCTCTACTCTGCCCTAGTGAGGCCACATCTGGAGTGTTTTGTCCACTTCTTGTCTACCCAGCTCAAGGGACAGAGAACTACTAGAGAGAGTCTAACAGTAACTATTAAGACACTGAGGGGACTGAAGCATCTCTCTGCTGAGGAAAGGCTGAGAGCCCTGGAGCTGTTTAGCTCGGAGAAGCCTGACAGGGGATCTCCTCTACTTGTCTTCTACTACATTCACTACTTAAATGTCCCACTTTTATTTTAGAAATGAAAAATTCAGTCTGTGTCCCTACATAAAACATTTAACAACAGTCTCAGCATTACATGTTTTTTCCTTCTTTACCTGCATTTATTTTTTTCCTTCCAACTGTTCTGGCTTTTACAGCACTCAAACCAGTCCCAGTAGCTATAGACAGAGGCATGTATTAAAATAGTTTTGTCTGCTTCTTTTGTCCCTTAAGAGCTGTCAAGATTTGAGAGCTTAATTCGAGCTCTGGGTTAAGCACAACCCAAGACATGAGGAGAAGATGCTAGGGCAGTGGAGAGCAGGACAGCTCTCTTCCTTGCTGACACAGGTAGTCATTAAGGTCACAAAAATATTTTTGCCTACAGGATTCACTGCTTCCCACTGAAATGATGGTGTTGAGGACTGGAACATCTCTCTGATGAGGAAAGGCTGGCAGACCTCAGGCTGTTTAACCTGGAGAAGAATGAGATGGGATCTGATCAATGCTCATCAATATCTAAAGGGCAGGGAGCAAGAGGATGGGGCCAGACTATTTCAGTGGTACCCAGTAATAGGACAAGGAAGGGGCAAGGTGCACAAACTACAAGCCAGGAGGTTCCATCTGAACATAAGGAAAACTTATTTGTTGTGGGGGTGCCATAGCCCTGGAGCAGACTGCTCAGAGAGGTTGTGGAGTCTCCTTCTCTAGAGACTTTCACAATGTGCCTGGACATGACCTGCTGTGGAAGACTTTGCTTTAGCAGGGGGGTTGGACTAGATGATCTCCAGAGGTGCCTTTCGACCCCGACCTTTCTGGGATTTTGTGGCATTCATGGACTCTACCCAAAGATAATTAATCTACACATGGAAACATCTATTTGCATGTAGTCTCTTTATCCATCAATTCATTATGTTTAAAAGGTTCATTCATGTCAAAAAAAGAAATCTGCTGCTTTCCAGGCACAGAAAAGTCCCTTCTGGTGTCTGGCAAATTCTCCTTGCACCACAGTGCTAAACTCAACACTGATTTGGCTATCAAGGGGCAATAACCACCACTTCTTAATACTGTGAAGAATATTTGCTTCACTCCTATCTACTGCAGGAAGGAAACAAAAGGCTGGTTGAATTTGTTCTCCTAGCTCTCCATGTGATAAAGTCCCCCTGGGTTGCCACAGCAATAAATTTGTTGCCTGTTTCTCTAATGATGTTGGATAAATATTTTAATGCTGTTATGTTTAATCACTATTTTGTACTTACAATAAAACCTCCGCAATTACCCTCCGGGACAATAAGTGCTTGGTGAACCACACTGTGGGTTAAACTTCCCTCTCTGAACAAAGAAAATCAGTCTTTCAAGAAGAAAAGTGCTTCACCCAAGACACCGCAAGGTTTCTGCTTGTTGATGCTGATGTGCTCTGCATGGAAATGTGCAAATACTCACTGAAGTGAAGATAGACATGAACAGGCTTTATAATGTGCTGGGTGTCTCACACCTGCAAAATACAGTCTCCATCTATACTTGCTGTAAACATATCAGGCAAAAAAGGACAACTTCTGCGGTAAGACCAGCAAGAGCTTAACTCCAGCATGGGCTAGGCAGTCTGCCAGCATTTAAAAGACCTGAATGAAAATCCAGTCTCTGCTTTCATTCCGGGCCTAAATTTTGAACCATGACAGTGCACTGAACTAACTCAGTAATCACACTCCTTGTTTCCCTTCCTGCTTTTTCTGTTGCCTGCTTCAAGCAAGCATCCCACAGAAAAGTGTTTTCCTTCTTATCAAACAAAATTAGACACTTATAAATGCACATATTTTTATTTCCAAAAAAAAAAGATAATTGAAACCAACTTGCTTACTTTGAGTTTATCTGACACCTATTGAGTAGAGGGGAGACAAAACGTTTGCTCAATTTATTTTTCTGCTAAAAAAAATAAATCCTTGCCAGCAGAGAAGGGGTTTAAAAGGAAACTTTCTTCCCTAGGGATGACTGTTCTCCCTTCTGCACAGGACTTGCATAAAGTAACTGGGGATCATAATACACACTGGTGAGTAAAATATGGTATTTAGTTCTAAAAAATACAGATGCTTCTGATTGCAAGCTCCAGTGCACCAAGATACCTGCAAGTGTGACTGAGTCCTTCAGGAATTCTGTCACCTGAAAGTACCTCCCACAGCACAGTCACAGTTTGGATAAGGGACCCAGGTAAGATGCACTTCTCCCCTCCCTGCTGATACCCAGATTTTTGGGATAACTTCTCATGAAGATTTACTCTCCAGACAGAAGTGAAGGGTTCTTTTCAGGCTCCAAGAGGTGTCGGTCAAAAAATGCTTACAGGTACTGATTTTTTCCCTAATCAATCCTATGTGTGTTCTTTTTCATCCCTCTGGCTTTCAAAGGCACTTTCAAAAGAGACAACCTTGGGGTGATAGAAGGGGGAGGAGGAACAGCAGCTGCCATCAGCATAGGTGTCAAAAGCCAAGGAATCCTCTAAACCCTGAAAAAAGGACACACCCCATATGCTTCAACCTGCTTCCTGTTTGTTTGGGGTTTTTTTATGCAGAGGGAATCTGCTACTTGACAGTTCTAATTATCACATCACAGAGCTGTGGGGATCCTGCTGACAGTAACATGAGCAGGTGCCAGTGTGAAAGGTGAATAAGCAGAATTTTGGGGGCTCCTTATGTCCCTCCAGCCTTGCTTGGTCTGCAATGACAGCTCAGCATCACCACAGCCTCCCTGCCTACAGACAGCAGAGGTAGTTTAAGTTTATATACAGTCCATATATGTGTAGACAGATATACATCTCCTGAAGGAAGGCAGAAGTGAATAGCACTCAGAGTAAATGCAAAAGACTTAGAGTAAATGTTCATGGAGGTTAAATTTTCTGAGTTACCTTCAGTGTTAACTTCTTACAATTTTACCTTCAGTTCCTTTCTGTGATGTAAGGTGAGGGATCCCAGTTTCTGAGGGCATCCCAAGGTTTAGCTTCATAAATGTTGGATTTTGGCATGCAAAGAGACAGGATGCACAGCAACCATCAACCCTCACTTATGCAGGGGTATGGGGTGGTATAAATGGGTAATAGGAGGGTGAGATTCATGTGGAGGAAATGAAAGATTGATCAATATAAAACTAATGTCCAGGAAGGAGGAGGAATCAGTACCTTCCCTTATGGAAAAGGTGCACACAATCTTTGCAGAGAGCAAAGGGACACCCAGTAGCTAAAGGCAGTTCAGGGATGTGAAAGGCATGTGGTAGGTGGAGGTTGGCCTCCAAGTGAGATGTCAGAGAGAGGTGGGACCTGCTTAATTGCTATCTGGATGACTACAGGCAAGACAACAGAGAAGAAGGGCAAAAAGCAGACAAGCTATTGGTAGGTGTAGACAGAAGAGAGGTAGAAGAGGCAGAGAAGTCAGAAGTATGTATCTGCTGGAGATTTAACCCAGATTTTAGCAAAGGAAATGGAAGTGGCATGTTACAACATAATCAATTTACCAGTCCCTATATGAGCCCTTTTGGGGGTCTCCCCTGGTGTCTTATGTGACTTTGGAGTCATGTCTCTGCGTCCCAGTTTAGCTCTTCCTCCACAATACTGATTTCCAGCCAGAACAATTGACTTTGACACCACAACACTGGAAAACAAACTGAAGATCAGATTTCTCACTGAACTAGTTCTGCTGGATTACAGTTGTATGAACAAGATGGGATAAAATCTACCAAAGTCAGTAAGAATGTTTCTTCCAGTGAGAGTCATGGGACCAGACCATTACAAATATGTTAACTGCTTGCCCAGTGACTGTGCATACACACAGAGGTCAGAAACTGTGATCCTCACCCTCTAAGGACAAAATATGGAAGGACAAATCTCCCAGTAGCTATTACCCAGTGTGTTGTTAGTCAAGCACATGTAGTAGTGCAACAGCCTACATTCATAGAATCATAAACCATTTGGGATTGGAAGGGACCTTTAAAGCTCATCTAGTTCCAATGCCCCTGCCATGGGGAGGGACACTTTCCACTAGACCAGGTTTCTCAGAGCTCTATCCAAGCTCACCTTGATTGTGTCCACAGATGGGGCTTCTACCACCTTATTTTACTTGCCCCTCTAATTCACTTGTTCCCTTAAAAAGGGAAAACAAAAATTGCAAAAGGATGTAAAAAAACCACCCTGTTGTTACGAATGGGATTTTTAGTGTGTTAAAATGTGAAATCCCATTCTGTTTTTATGGATAGTTATAAAAAAGTAAGCAAGAATTAGGCTGCATCTTTGGCATTTTCTTATGTGTTTGAACTTTGCCCAGTGGTCAGCACTAATTACTGAGTGTGGCTGACCGGAAAATTAATGTGTCTTTTCTATACATAATTTAAAGTGCACTTCAGAGAGCCCCTACTTTGGAGCTACCACCTTTTCAACTCATTGTTAATCCTGCTTCAAGATTTCATTAAACTTCAGAAAACACATTCTTTCAGCCTGTTCCTATTCAGCTCCCCTCTGCATGTGAAACAAGAGCAAAAGAGACGACCAGATAGATGTGAGAGAAGATATTTGGTAAGCTGAACCCAAAACGATGAGTTTGGTACACAGGGGAAATTATTTCTCCTCTGAATATTGTTTCAGTAATTTTTGTTTGTTTGTTTGTTTTCCACATCTGATCTCTTGGTTGTTAAAAGTTGAGGTCTTCTCTTTCAGCTGGAGATAGGATGATATGCAAGGACAGCTCAGGTGTTAGGGTATTCAAACTACAGCATAATTCAGGCAGAAAAATACTTAAACCAATACAAGCTGGCTCCATGGATTAAAAAGTCAAAGTTAGCAGCACTGAACCCACAACCCTCCACCCCGAACATCAAATCAATACAGCATTTATTGACTTTTCCTTCTGTTATTGCTATTGTTTGCCAATTCCACCACAATTATTCTGTCTTTATCACACACTCTCTCCATCTCCTAACTCTCCCTAAGGGCCTACTCTTTTATTGCTTGCTTCTAGCTGTCTGGTCATCACATCACTGCTGGCCTCTGGGAAGTGGAAGGTCAGAGCATAAGCACCCAGAGGGCACCCAGACTGAGCCTTCTTGACAGCAAACTCCATTTTGAGATTAAGCTCGATGTGAGATATCAAATTGAAATCCTTAATGTCAGCTTCACTTCCTAAAAGAGCTTCATCTGCCTTAAATGCACAGTGTATATATACATATATTTTTATTTCCCCACGTAATTACTTGAGCAACACTCTCCGTTCCAAGAATGAAGTGCATACATTTGGTTTCCTTTCTCTAACAGAGTGCTCAACAGTAGATATATCAAAAGAAAATCCAACCAAATCAGCACTCCAAATTACATGCTTTTTTTTCCCAGGGGAGGAGATTTTTCCCAGGGGAGAAGATAAGGAAGCAAAACACTGAGAGATACTATCTATGTTTTGAATGTAAAGGAGTATGTTCAGAGCACTAAGTACAATGGTACCAGTCATATTATAGCATATTTTTTTATATAAAGAGATAAAACTCAAATAACTTAAAGCAATACATTCTCCTGGAACATTGATATGGGATATGTCATTATTCCCACTTTCCAGATGGAGAAAATACAAACTAGAAGGCCCCATACGGAAAGCTGCAATAAAGGCAGGATTAGAGTCACGTTGCCCGAGCGATACCATATTGATTTTTTTTAGCTTGTGATTTTTTTCCAATCAGTGACTAATCCTGCTTTTTCTGTGAGCAAAGCTGTAGCCATTGGTGGACAAATCAGTGGCTGATAATCCTGTTTCTTAATCTGTGAAATTAAATACTTCATTATTAAATATTACCATTTATTTTGGAGACTGCATGCCCACTACTTCACTTGGGTGGTCTGTCATATGAAGCTCTGCACACAAGCAGAGCTAATCCTCAGGTTCTATCTCAGATAATCCTTTAAGAAGATTTTTGCATTGTGCTATTTAATTAACAGTGATGTCTAATATATTATTATTGTACTTCTTGTATTTTATTAAGAATTAAAAGCTCTAAGACAAGGACAGACTTGCATGGACAGTCAATAGCAGGAAAAAATACAGAACCTCAATGCTTCTCAAAGCATGTTTATTTGCTTGATGGTAGCTCTAGACTTTTTCATCCAATCTCTTTTCACCTTTCTGCACTTCTCAGATTCAACAGCTGTACAACCTCCTTGAAAATCCATCAGCCTAAAAGGTTAAATGGCTTGTTTTTAAGAACCAAAAAGGAAAAAAGAAAAGCACATTCCTAGAAATTCAGTACCATTAGGAACCAAGCAATTAAGGGAATACAAGTGACAGGAAAAACGGACATGTGGAGCACAACGGAAAATGAACAAAGGTTAGAGAGCTTTCTAAGATAGCCTAGAGATGAGGTTTTCTGAGCTCTGGATGCATTAGCATGACCTTTCAGTCTGTGCTGAGCCCACCTTATTCCAGTCCATGGACCTGATGCTGTTCATCATCAGTTGGCACTGATTGGATAATCATGACTTGATGGGTCATTGAGGGACTGCAGACACCTGTGGAGATATATGACAAGTTAGAGATTTCAGGAGAAGGTGTGGTTCCTTGCAACACAGGTGAAATATGGCTGAGTGCATGGAAGACAGGGCTTCAGGCTCTTTCTGTCCTCTTTTAACCTTTTTTTTTTTTCCCGAAGGTGTAGAACATTCCCACTTTGCAAAGGGAAGCTAAAGCCATGTAGAGGTGCACAACTCCTTTCATCACCTCAACTCAGGCAGCAAAGTCAGATTAAATGTGCCCTGAAAGGGCTTCTTTCCCTTTGTTGGCTATAGACCAAGACTGAGATAACAGACTAACATGTAGATATGTACCTCTTGGTATGTGAAATGAATCCTGTTCTACATGTCTGAGTGTTGTTGACCACAGTGAATTCCTCACCTACCACTTAGCACGTAAAACAACACATCATGGGTTAGTGCTGGACTTGTGTCCCCCATGGTAGACACAGTGGACAGCAGTTCGAGGGAGGCAATTCTTCCCTTCTGCTCATGCACTAAGTCCAGCTCTGAAGTACCCAGCACAAGAAAGGCATGGGCCTGTTGGAATGGGTCAAGAGAAGATCACAAAAATGATCAGAGGGCTGGAGCACCTCTGCTGTGGGGAAAGGCTGAGAGAGCTGGAGTTGTTCAGCCTGGACAAGAGAAGGCTCCAGTGAGAAAAAGAGCTGAATGGCAAAGAGACAAATCCTGCATCAGTTTCTCCTCTAAAGTCACTTGAGGAACTGATTCAGTCCATTTTCTCAGAAAAGTCTGGTTTCCACTGTCAGACTGAGGCACCAAACAGTTTCACTCATGAGTTTCCTGTTACCTGGACAGAGTAAGTCTTCCTATTACACCTCACCAGTGAAAGCCCTTGTCGAGGGAATGGGGTCTTTAATTTAAGACTCTATCATTCATACGGTTACTGGAATCAGCAAAAAGCAAAAGAGTATTTGCCACCTTTCCTGCTCAAACTGTGTTATGATATGGGAAATAACTGGCTTGGGTCAGAAGAAAGCATGGAACACAGCTGCACAAGCTGAATACTTGACCCTCACATCACAGGGAAGACCATGGGTTTGTCTCATGCTCATTCCAGTTCAGCATTAAGCTAAATAGTCCAGACAACACAAAAACATTCACTGGACTGGACTCAACACTAGTTTGGGCCCCTCTAGCAATTAAGAGCTCTAAACTTATTCGCTCCGGACCCACAGGAATGTGTGTAGAAGGTTCCCTGTCAGCGAACCGCTGGCAAGAATTCACCGTGCGGACTGCGCATCCCGAATCCTACGCTGCAGCTTCTGGCTTCTTTGATCCTTCGGTTCCTCTGGCAGGGGCGCGAAAGGGTTAACTGCGCTGCCCTGCCGAAGAGCGGCTGCTGCCCGGGCTGCTCCCGGCCCCTCGGTTCCCCTCCAGCAGCTTCTGCACCGCCCGGGTCCGGCCGGGGGTTTTCGGTGCGGCACCGCCCGGGGTGTTCCCCGCGCCGCCCCGTCTCGCCACGGGCCGTTCCCGGCCGGAGCCTCGGGCGGGTCCCGTTGGCCTCGGGACAGTTCGGGTTCCCGCGGGTGGGCCGCTCGGGGTCGGGTTTGTGACGGACTCGTCGCCCCCTCCTGTTCCCGCCCCGCGCGGGCGGGGTCCGAGGGCTCTGCCGGGTACGGGCTGTGGCCCCCCGAGTCCTTTCTCTCGGAGCCTTGACCTGTAGCTCCAGAGTGTCCGGCAGCCCTGTAGGGAGCGGCCGGAGGGAGTCGGGGTCCTGCACCGCCCAGACTCGCGCATCGCCTGGGTGCGGGCGGCCCCTTGGTACTCCCAGCGCCAGCTCCGACAGTCCCTTCACCCGGGTAACCACCGGCTCTGTCCTGTCCTGAGGGTGCACCCACAGCCCAAGGAGCCGCTCGGGATGGAATCGACCGGTCGCCTGTCGGCCCGTCGCTCAGAAACACGCCGGGACGCCCAAACCCGGCAGCCTCAGCATCACTCAGAAGCATCCGATCGCCTCTGGCCAAAGAGACTCGCCACAGCACCGCAGTCAGATCCCAACAGCCCGGGGGCTCCCTCAAGGGCAAACCTCCCACAGCAGAGTGCCCCAGACACCACTCACCCAAAGCGGGGGGTGAGGCCACTCGATCCACGGAGACTCCCTCAATCCATGGAATGTCCTCGGATGGGGTGTCCAAAGGAGGGTCCAACTGCCAGACCTGCTGCTCTGCAGAGAACCAGCTCCTCTGGCGCTTAGGTAGGACCCCGTTCATACCATAGTCTAAGGTGCGCTGTGGTCACTGATTGGTTGAAGGGACCAGCCCCGACAAACCACAGACCAGACCAGACCCTGAGGCACCAGTTAAGTAGTGGAAGGTGCAGCTTAATGGCCAAGGCATCAAACTGCTCTGATTGAGACACCAAACTGCTCCAGCACACCCTGTTTACTTTGAGTTTTCTCTGTTTGGGGGCAGCTGCACCTGCCACAGAGGTAAAGGAACATTTGGGATGGGCTACGTCTATTCAATGTGCTAACTTCTAGCCTATTTTGAAGCAGCTAGCTCTGTCTTTTACCTTAACTTGTAGTTACAGAAAGTACAGGGCTCAATACCTTTTATATTTGTTTCCTGGCTCCATAGCTTGGCCCATAAAGGGAGGAGGGGAAGGAAAATATGGATATTTTCTGAATTTTGAAAAGAACTCAGGTGTCAGTGTCTCAGACTTTGTCAAGGGAAAGGGCTGATGTGGAGAACAAGAAGACCAATAGAAGGACAAACCCACAAAGCATCCCAAAGGTGGCTAAAGCGAAAGAGACCTGTTTGCAAACTGACAGAAAGCAACTATCTGTGTTTTGCTTTTCTGCAATCACTCTAAATTTATGGGATGTAGAAACATGAGGCATTTTGTGCATTAAGAGGCTTGGCTTTCCATGCAGCTTCCTCAGCATATTCTGGTTCAGGAGAGTTGTTTTTGTGAGCTGGCAGGTGTTGATGGATCCCTCTGCCTTCCTTACAGACTTTTCCTCTAATGTTTGTTTACTTGCTTACCTGAAATTTATCTTCACTAGAAGCATCACTCCTGAGATTTTATTAATCACTACCAAATAGCACATCAGGCAGTAGCTCATCTGTTAACATCCTAGATAGAGGGAAATCTTCCTTCCTTGCATATGTTCCTGGAAACATCTCCCTTTTTGGATGAACTAGAGTTGTGCCATTTGAAAAAAAACAAAAACCTATTGATGTAAAATTTCCCACTTTGCCTTTTAGGGACAAATAACCCTCTATTAATGATGTGACAGGATTGTGTCCCCAGGGAAACATTCTGGCAGTGTGTTCTCCCCTCATCCTTTTGAGAGCCTGTTAGATTGTCCAGTCATCTCCTGTGTGTAGAGAATGACTGAACTACATCAAGATGGGTAATGCCTTTACAACCTGGTTTTCCTTTAAAGGCAGCCCTGGAGAAGGAAATTAGACCAGAGGTCTCCTCCTTCCCATCCTATGCCTATGTGTTGTGGACATGCCACAGATGCCTTCAGCATCAGTTTTGAGATTCAGGTCCAAGGAGTAAATTTTGTCCTTGCCTTCAGGCCCACCCTTCAATGCTTCTCGTGCTGTGTCTTTCTCTTCCCTGGCTAATCTTCCCAAGCACTGGGAAACAATTCCCAGTTTACATGGGAGGATCCTTCATCTCTTCCTCACATGGTGTATCTCCCCTTGCTTTGTTGCAAGATAACTTTTCCTGCTGTTTTCAACTAGAGAACAGCTGGTCAGAGTTATAGTGGGAACTTCAATAGCTCTGTATCTTCACTACTGCATTTTATCAGACAAAACTTACCTGAAGACAAAGTCCATGTTTTGTCCATTTCAAAGGGCTGTACTTGGGCTGATATGTTCATCAGTAATTTCTTCTTTGATGTTTTCCCTTCTGCTTCTATCGATGGTGAATGTTGAGTTTCCAATTTCCTCTTTTTTTTTTTTTTCCCCCTCAATTTTTTTAATGACTCATCCTCTGTAGGTGTGAAAAGGAGCATTATGCACTGCCAGGAGATATAATTTGTGACTCATGTAACCGTGGGCTCTATGCTTTTGGAGTGATAATTAAAAGGAGGGGGTTGGAGCTGCTAGGGGGCTAGGTAAGTATGAGGTTGGAATAAAGAGCCTTACCCTTCCGTTCAGTGGCTGATAGAGTAAAACAAGGCTGAATAAGTAAGAATGCAGGTTGAATTAAAGGTAAGCTTTGAACTTTTAAGCATTGCCTGCTTCTCACTGGGCTTGCTGCATTCTACTAGAATGTCCAATTGCACACACTAATTAACTCAGCAAGTCCAGAAATCACTGGAGTTACAGAGAGTCTGAAGTAGTAGAAAGTTTCCAGAAAAATTCTTTCAGCCATTCTCCAGGCCTGAAACCCAGCCAAGGGCTGACTCAAAAGCAGGTTTCCCATTCTCAGGAAAAGAAAAAAAAAAAAGTCCAATCTGGTGTTTGTTCTAGGTATTATGTGCTCAAGGTCCCTCCTGAAACAGGATCTGTAAGTATGATTTGATCAGCTTGGCAATACAGGGACATTTTTCTCTTACTGGTGCTCCCTTTCATTGGCAAAATCATGATCTATTGAAATAATAGCATATATTTGCAGAGACAGAGATTCAGATCACACAGAGACTGCAGAAATGCCTCCAACCCTCATTGGCTGCTGTTAATTGGGCTGTCCATTGTAGAAAGAAGTAAAGGGACGCATCTCAATCTCTTGCATCTGAATACTGTCCTTCATATTATCCCCTTTTCAGCTAACTCTGATTTTCAGTGGTGTGTGCTGGGGTTTTTCTGCACCTCCAAGGAAACTCTCTTCAGTAAGGGAAATGTGGCCCAGGTCTTTGGATGCTGGGAAATCTGGGATCTCTTCCTTGCTTTTGTAGAGATATCCTGTGTAATCCTAATCACTTATAAAGGTGAGAGTCAAGCCACCTAATCAGAGAATCAGAATCTTTTTGGTCTGCATACTCCAGTAGAACATTTAATGAAGATGGCCATTTAAGCCCTAAAAACAATAGACCATGCTTGCATAACAACTTCTGAAGTAATCAGATCTGTCTTTGACCAGTTTTTATCAAGGCCAGGTTCAGTGAGTCTTCGACCAGTCTGATCTAGTGGAAGGTATTGGAACAAGATTATCTTTAAGGTCCCTTCCAACCCAAACCATCCTGTGATCTCCAGGTGAGATGTTGTTATTGTATCTATTCAGGTCCAAGGTCTCATGCGAACTCAGAAGCTGTGGCTGTACAGTCAACATCATGCTCATCTCTTGATCTGTAAGGAAAGTGAAGGTAGTTTTTTTACCACAATGCAGACAAAGGCATCCTACCACAAACTTCACACTTCAGATAAAGAGATGTCTCAGTATGTAAAACCTGCTGAGCAGTTTGCCACTGATGCTATATGGAAGCTGTTCACATATAGGTTGAGGTTCAGGGTTCGCGGTTGCAAAACTCTAAGTTAGGGATTAAAATCTTTTCCACTTTAGAGCACTCTGGAGAGTGAAAAAGACCTGAAGTGAGAACCTGAGCAGCCATGCTTCTCTGTCCAGTTTCAGCCTTTCATTCCTTGTTACAAACATTCAGATGATCTAAGTATTTGTTTCTCTTCCCTTCACCTCTGTGCATCACTTGGCAATGGGACCTGCAGCAGAAAACTTTCAGCTCAATATCACAAACATTTCCCACCTGGATGTGGAACACTACCTTACAGAAGAGAATCTTTGCTACTGGAAATAAATCAAGCCTCTAAAGTATACTTTCATTGCAAACCAGAAAAGCTGAAAGGATCTTTGGTCTCCAGCTGGGCTAACCAGGGACTCTCTAGAAACAGTGTCATTTTGGGACTTCCAATATTTTGTTAAAAAAACCCTCACACATTACAGAGTTTTGGGGTTTGTGGAATTGAAAGGGTATAGTGTTTTCTGGAATAACCACCTGCTGTTACAAAGTTGCCTGCACTCTTCAAAGGGTATTAGTCTTCATGGTATGTGCTCCCTTGTAGGTCTTTGCTCCTGCTGTGCAGGAGAGAGATTTTCTCTCACCTGGCATGGGGCAAACAACAAGAAAATCAATAGAAATGAAGAAGGAAACTCATCTGAGTAACAAGTTTCTTTTCATCAATATGAAGATTCCTGGCTCTTCAGTGATTCTGTATAAAAAATAACACAAACCAGAATGACTTTCAGTTAAAGCCAATGCATGTTCAGTCAGTTAAGTGTCTCTCAGTGAACAGCAAATGCTTCTCCGATCAAAGCACTCAGCAATTGCGTTAGCTCAGAAAAATGTTTCAAGTCCATTTTAATGTTGTAGAGTACTGAAAAATGCATTAAAGCTTTGAATTAATTCTTGGCTTGGGCTTTGAAGCCAGCTTGAGATACTCAGTTCAGATACCAGGATGACAAGCGTGTTTTAAAATACCTAGAAAGAGATGAGATGTGTCGGCAGAACCTTCAAATGTTCCTTGAATTGGGCTCCTCATCACCTTTGCTATAAAAAGCTCAAGAGGAGGGAATGGATTTTTTTTCTGCTCAATAGACTGTACTCCAGTAAAACTTTCAGATGTTGTTAAGTTTATTGCATAGCCAGCCAGGATAAGAATGGTATATGTTGGTACTCTCCATATCACAGTTCACTCCCTTTCACACATTGAGCATGGGTGTGCACACATATATGCATACATTTTATCACATACAATTTGCATTTTAGCCATTCTTCTGACTATAAAACTCTTCATCGAATTACAGTGTTGATAAAATTGAACTGCACTGTGACAGTCTGTAATTTTTTTTCTCTGTGTGTTCAGAAAGAAGAGGGAGGGTATCTCACCATCCAAGAGTAGTGATTCATTACAGATACATTAATTGGGTTTCCTGGAATGCAGATTTCTGCCCCCAGGCAAGTGAGCCCAGCTGCCTTTTGGGTCAGTTGAACTTAGGGCAGGAAAATTCTTACAGAAAACTCTGTAAAAATCTTTTTGCTAAAGGCAAGAGTGAGAACACAAGTGAGAAGCAGGGAAAGCAGAGAGATCAGACAGTTCTCAGCCAGCCTCAGGAAGTTGAGGGACCCAACCCATGTTAGGAAATTACAACTGTGTAAGAAGCACTCTCTGGAACACAGTCAACCGGCACGTAACAACTCTATTTCCTATTATTTAGCTCTTCTACTTTCCTTTAGAGATAAGGAAACAATTCTTCACCGTGAGGGTGGTGAGACTGGAAAAGGTTGCCCAGAGAAGTTGTAGATGCCCCATCCTTGGAAGTGTTCAAGGCCAGGGTGGATGGGTTTCTGAGCAACTTGGTCTAGTGGTTAGTGTCCCTGCCCATGGCAGAGGGGTACGAATGAGATTATCATTACGGTTCCTTCCAACTCAAATCATTCTATGATTCTATGAAAATGAGGTATTCTCATCAATAGTGCCTGCTAGGGATGGTCTTTGACCTGTAGTAACTCCTGGCCCATGACTGAGAAGTGCACAGGGAAGTAAGATTTTGGCATGGGTTATTTACTAACAGCACTATGCTACTGAAGTCAGTGCCTGGGACTCTTTATAGGATTGTTTAATTTACTAATAAGGATATATTCCCACTCTTTAACCCTTTTTTTGGTGATGTGTTTTGACCCCACATCAGCCATCCAGCAAGGACACCTGCACCCCGCCAAACTGCAGAAGACAGAGCGAGGGACAAGAGTTGTCTCCATTTTGTGCATTCCTCCTGCTCCATTTTATCCCTTTATGCTGGGATCAGAACCTCACATCTCTCCCATATGCTGGAGCCAAAGCATGTGGCAAATGAAAATATCTCTCCCTTTAAAAACCAGTGTCTTGAGAAATGAGGCTGAATAAAGCTGCTACAGAAAAGCGAAGCAAAGCTGAAGCATTTGCTTCTGTCTGGGTATCAAAGACTTAGCTGCAATGCAACAGCAGAGAAGTCCACTCTCCCACACTGACTACAATTATAATTTCATTTGTCCTGACTCATCTGTGACCTGCTCTTGCCTAATGTGAAGGTAGTGTGGTGAAAAATCAATAAAGCAGTACAAGAGTGGCTTTTGCTTGGTGGGTTTTATTTGCAGTGAATTCATTAACTCCTAACACTGCTGCCTTCCATCTGAAACACCTCTAATCCACCACCCCTCCTGACAGCTTTTCTTCTAATAACTGTGTCCTGTTCACTCTGTGGCGCTTTGATCAGTGCCTGTTTAGGAGGGGTCCTCTAATTCTTTGATCCTTTTCATTTCAAGCCATTTTTTTTTTAATGGTAATTCTTTGGAGCATGCAATCCCTTGAATCCAGAATCCTCTGTCTAACACAGTAATTTAGAGGAAGGTGAAAGGAACCTGGCTGAGGGATAAAAGTGATAAAGTTTCCTCCATGTACCTTTACTTACATTCTGTATCATGCCACAAACCTGGAGCCCCTTAAAGGGCAATTAGATACTTTTTAAGCTCATCTGCAGTACTTCTGTCTGTCCTTGCAGGATGCTTTAAAGCCCAGATATGTTTCTGTTTAAGTTTCTGATGTCAATCAAAGTTGCTGCAGTGATTTCCACAGCTTTGGGGGTTTTTTTGCATCCATTAAAGGAGAAGGGGACCATCATGCCATTAGCTGGGAGAAAATGTGGCCTAGGAAGAAAAAGAGGTAATAGACTTAAAAAGAGGCATAGATGCTTTAGAGGGAGAGGGGAGAATTTCCTGAGAATTTATCACTAAGTTGACAAATTATTTTCTCTTTTCCTCATTTTCCCTGTCTTTAAAATAGGATAATTGTGCAAGCTTTTTAAATTTTTGAGGCTTGAGTATGAATAATCTCATTAAAAATCTAGACAGCACTCTAATTATTGCTACCATGACACCATGAAATAAGATGCACATCATATACCAGCAATAAGCAGAACTGAAAGTGGAAGTCTTAGAATTCTGAGAGATTTTTCAGAAAGAGAATCTTCCTCAGAAGCCCTGTTCTGTAGAATGGCACTTTAATATCTATTTCTGTCTTAATTTTTACAAAATCTGTTTTCAAAATACTGACATTTCTCACAAAACAGTGTTTTGATGCTTCAACCCTGCCTAATAATAACACTTGCATTACTCTGAGTGTGGTAATGAGGATAAATATTCTAATAAACATTCCAGTGATATGGGCCAGAAAAATATTTAAACACTTTTATAACACTGCAACGTTGCTGAATTTTGCTCCCAATGGACAGAGGCCCAAATTCAACCCACCTGATTTTAAGCACTGAAATGGAATATTTACATTACAGGGCTATTCAGCTTCTATCAATGAATGATAAGTGCCTTCCAGGGACAATTCAGCCTATGAGTGGCCTGACTTGCCATCTGGAATTTCCCTGTTTCTCAATAGTGATTTCAGCAGGACTAGAATAAATGACGGTGGTAAGAGCCTGCATTTGGACAGGATGGGTGTAAACTTGGTTAAAAAACATGACTCAGACATCAATCAGCCACTCTCTAACTTGCAAATAACCATCCAGCCTTGTGTTGATAGCCTCACAGTCTTCTTATGGGCTGAAGTTGGTCTTGGTAATAGTTTGCCTTGGCTTCCTAGCAGATGGGTCATTAATGTGATTGGTACTGATATCACATCATCACAGCTAACTTAGCTAGGCTATTAAAACTAATTGCTGGTCAGGATGAGCCAGAAATAATTAGCAAGAGACATTGGTTGTGTCAGAGGGGATTTATAAATATGGCTTTCAACACTTCTGGCACCTTGCATGGCAGCCAAGCTGAAGGCTGGGTGAAGAACTTTGAGGCAATTCAGCATAATAATAAAGTCAGATGTGCAAGCTGGTTAAATCTGTTCATATTTATTTAGTTAATTTTCTCCTTCACTATATTGGGCTGCAGAAAACTTAAGAAACCACCCTTAAATAGAAGAGATGCAAAAGGGATAGTCTGGGAACATTTAGGTAATGCCTTAGAAGAGTGACCCATCCATACTGACTCCCTACAGTGTGGTTTGATGAGCTTGTGGAGAGTAACTGGGGAAAAAAACCAAAACCTGCAATTTGTTCTTCCAGAAAAGATAAGTTGTTACTGGTAAAAGGGAATTTCCTGGAGGAACATTTTCAAGGCAGGGGTAGATCTAACACTGCAGTATTGCAGATTTTGGTGATGGAATGTCAATTTTTTCCCCAGTTGAATACAACATTGGAGCCCTAAACGACTGCAGGTATTACAGGATTGCATTACAGTTCTGCCATCACATTACATATTTCAGACCTCAGGCAGCTGCTAAATTCAGTCTGAGGCCATTACATTTTGCCAGTATTTGAATTTTGTTGCACTTCACTGTAAAGCCAACAATTTCTGGCTTGACCTCTGCAGCACATACATCTGCCTAATATTAAAGGTGGATGGTCTTTCACACATGAAAGTGTCCCATGAAGTCATGAGGACCCAGAAATAACACTGGTGCACTGCATTTGGTGCCCTGCATTTGGTCACCATGCCTCCAAATCCTTTTTTATAGTTAATGAGCTTCCTCTGTGACAAAAGCAGTGCTTGCCTCTGTTTCTCCAATGGAAGGCTTTTCCTGCCAGCTGCAACCTCCTTCTAAGTTCTCTTCTGCATTTATGCATAGGCAATTTAGAGCTATTTATTCTTTTAACAGTAATGGCCTTTAGTTCAAATAGTTCTTGTTCCTTGTTTCCCTCCCAAGTGTACTTACAGACAGCAGTTCATTTGTGCCCAGCCTTTGCCTTGTTCAACATATGTTGTGTAGTCACCTCATCAGGTCAGAGATTCACCTGCCCCTGAACACTCTCATAGTCTTTGTTGCAGGAGGTCATGGTGGAATTTGTGAACACAGGTGATTGGAGCTGCACATCATGTTCCATGTAAAGTTGTACTTGAGGCTTGAATAATATACTTCATTCTTTATTTCCTTCCAAAATATCAGTGACTACCTCCCAGGGTTGTATTTGTCACATGAGTACAGTTAACTGTGAGTAACTAGAGTGGAAGCATCTATCTTGGCTCAAGTTACTCCAGACTCCTTTGACTCAACAGAAAGTGAGTCAATAAAGTTGGTGCCATTGAAGTTGGTATTGATTCTTCTCAACTAGGAGAAGACACCAGGCTAGATGATTCATGTTACTGACTCTGTCAATACAAGAGGTCAATCTTTATTGACTAAAATGGGATTTTGGGGCGATTAGCTTGTTGCAACCTGTATTGAGGACAGTAACTGCTAAATGAGAGATCCCACCCTGCTGAGTCTATCACCCTCTGAACTTTCTTCTCCATCACTTCCAGCTGAATAAGTCCCTCCATAAAGCTCATGGACTTGCTACTGGTCCTTGCAGCTCATGTTAAATTTCATCTCACGTTGATTACTTCTATCTTCAAGGTCATTTGTTTCTCTCTTTGTGATATCTTGATCCTTCTTGCTAACAAAAATGCCTTGCAAATTTGTGCACTGAACTGAAGACTCTCCTACTTTTTTTTAAACATCATCATGATTAATGAAAAAAATAAGTAAATTCAATCCCAGGACTGATCTTTAGGTGAATTTGCTAATAACACTTTTCCAGCCTGATGCTTCTCTGACAGTCTTATTTTTCTTTCATTCTTCCTCCTCACTCCCCCCCCACCTATTCCACTACTTGCATTAGTCTTGTTCTCATAGGAAAACATAAGTAAAAGCAGCAAAGTGGTTGATCTCACTTTCTTACTATCACTGCTTGTTTAAACCATTTTAAATTGCTCAGGGACCTACACTGAAAAACTCAGAGTTTACACTGCAGTTGTGACATTCCAGAGGTTTTACTCTCTGATTCTTTTCATCTTCCTTGGGTTTTTTATTCACTTGGTCATTGTTGCAGTGAAGTCTGGAAGGGACAGTGCAGTGTTCTGGCATGGAGCACTTTGATCTGCAGTGGGCTAGAGGACAGATGGAATGAGAATGATCAAAGAACAACAGGTTATCTGAGGCTGGAAGGGAACTGAAGGTTTGCTCCAACAACCTGCTGAAAGCATTGGCTGATCTTGAAGGTAGTTTCAGCTTCAAATTGAGGTGGAATGCATTCAAGATTTAAATATTCTACAAGTATGGAATTCTCATGACTTGTCTGGACCTTCTTCAGTGTTTGCCCACCCTTGTGTTGATGTTTTCCCCATCTTTTCCAGCTCAAACCTGCTTTAAGCTCAGTATGTATGAACACACCTTGTACTAGGTAACTGGGGAACAACAACAAAAAAATGAGGAGACACTTCAGAAGGAGCAAACATAAGCTTCCATCTAATATATGGAATATATTTTTTTTTATCACTCTCCTTTTGTAGATGCAATTTAAATTACAAATGTTCTTGATAAAAATTGCACAGACTAATTTGGATATCACAGACAATTATTTTCAGTTTGGAGAAAAAAATACTCTAAAAGAGAAAAAAAACGGAGAGGACTTTCAAACTGAACATGGTGGGTCTGAAGCATTCCTCATCCTCTAAATACCCCTCCCTTTGGAAATAACTTCTTTCTCTGGGAAGCAAATCACACATTGATTCATCTTTTATCAATTTCTCCTCTGAATATGTATATTCTAGAATACGACAGCTTCGTTTCAAGTGAATTTAAATCCATTTCAGAGACTCATTTGTTGTATGACTTGTTTACTATGGAACTACAACATCCAAAAGTGTGTTAATTAAGAATGTTTTTTCTGCTTTAAATTAACATCCTGGCTCTATCAAAATGAACTTTGATGTGTAGTCTCTGTGCAGTGTGGATGAGTTTTGCCATGTGTTTCCTAATGTAAAGGGACACATCTGATAACCAGCTTGATGGGTTTTCAAAACCCCATAGCAACAGGGTTACTTGAGGTCCACTACACTGAAAACTGTATTGTCACTACAAAGAGATGAAGTGGTGCTACTTTTCATATGGATATGGTTATTCCTCTAGAAAAAGTACTTCTAGCCATGCAGATAATGCCCAAAAAGCAGGACAAGTGCCTAATAAACCAGTCTGAATACTTTCCTAGTCTCCCTGAAGCCTGCATTTCACATTAAAGGATGTCCAACCGTAGTAATTATGCCTGTAATTAAAGTAGGTCTTAGAGGTTCATTTCTTCATGTCAGAGGCTATCTTTTTATTAGCTGATCATATAAACTCATTTATATATGCTTATTATGTAGCACCCAGAACAATAAGTGCACTGATTCACAGCTATCTACTGCAATAAATAAAAGCTATTAAGAGACTTTGGGGTTGTATTTCCAGATCATTCAAAGGATATAACAATTAATGGGAAATTGGGAGAAGTGGGGTAATTTTCTGCTGCTTCCTGTCCTTTGTGTGTTCCTTCTCCCTTGTAGGCTTCAGTTTGCTTTTAAAGGGAGACTAGATATGTGGCTGAGGGTCACCTAAGGTGGGAGTTGGCTCATCTAAGTGCAGTTGTTGGTAGTGTGGGGTTTCTGTCTGAGACTCCTTTTTCTTGCCTGCAGAGAGTGATTTTTGGAAATCTAGTGAAGGATTGGGACATGTCTCAGCCAGTTGGAAGCACACACATCTGAAATGTCATCAGCTCTTCCATCAGCAGTTGGTGTGGCTCCAGTCTGGTGCTGAGAGTCCAGACAGGAGAGAGGCTTTCCAGATCAAAAAGTACATTAATTTATTTATTCCCATTTTTTCCCATTTTATTTTCCATGACACATGGGCCAGTGCAGGACTTTGTAGTTTGGACACAGAAAAGAACAGGAATAACCAAAAAGACTTGATTCTTTACTAACTCAAGAGCATCATCAAATCTCTTTTACACCAGTGTCCAGGTCACTGGGGAGAAGATAAAAAAGGAGCAGAAAAAGACTTGAAGATCTTACCAGGCAGAAAGGCGGGGCTGATAGATAACCCTTGAAAGCATCTGCCACGTAAGACAGCTCAGTCCCGTCACTCGTTGAGTGGGTTGCTGTCTTCAGCCCACGCTACTGTGTCATTATGTCTTCTTGGTGGAGGATGACGTCTTTGTGCGTTTGAACTTCTTATTTAACCAGTTTGCATCTCTGGATTTGAAAGGAAAACAGAGTCTTCTTCTCCTTGTTTTTCTTTTTCACAGTAGAAAATAGCTTTGGAGTCATCTTCCACTGTAGATCAAGAAATGGGAAAAACTTTTTTGCTGCTGTTCTATAAGGTGACATAGACTCTGTCAGTCATGTCCCCCAAAAATGCTTTTAATGGACTTCTGAAAAGATCAATTTTTGTCCCTTCCCTATCAAATATCCCCCAGTTAGTTGCCAGGAATAAAGTATAACTATCAAATTTTGTAGATGTTACTAAGCTTGGGGGAGACTCAGTGAGAAGGGTGGGATTGTCACTTGGTACAGTGACACTGTCAGTACAGTGACACTGACCTTGTGTTCAGACAAATAGTGTATATTTCAATGAGGTCAAAATTCTACATGCATCTAAGAGCAAATAAGGCAGATCAGTCACCATCAGGGGCTGATTCCATCCTACAAATTAACATACAGAGTGGATTGATTCTTTATAGGGCTCATGGAAAGCAGTAACTCTGAGAAAACCTTATGGAAGATAATCAGCCAAATACGAGCTCCTACTTCAATGCAGGAGCCAAAAAGGGCTAATGAGATTCCTTGAGGCATAAACATGGATCCTCAGTTTGGCCAAGGTTGTGTTAATTCTGCTTTTGCTACTGATGAGATTATGGCCTGTGCTACAGTGGAAAGGGTTGATAAATTGGAGGGGGTTCAGAGGAAGGCTATGAGAGTCATTAAATGATTGGATTTGGCTTAAAGTGAAAAGAACAGAGGCTTGTTATCAGGGGGAAGGTCAAGGAATTGTTTGATTGCAACCTGTAAAAATTTACATGAGGAACAGACTGTTTAGCCCAGCCAACATAGGTATGAAAGCATCTATCTGGAAACTGAAGCTAGATAAATTCAAAGAAATAATTTGATTCAAGTTTCTTTTTAATATTAAATATAATCAACAGATAGATTTTTTTTATGAGGGTTACTGAGCATAATTCATCATTGCCAATTTCTAAATCAGGACGGGAAGCATCTTAGAATGGTGTGAGAATACAAACAACTGTTGACTCTAAATCTTCTGGATATTAGATTGGCAGAAAAAAATATTCATTGTAACACAACAAACTCTGACTACACCCATGGAAGTCTTATTCTGTGTTCTGGAAATGTAAGACTAAATGCATGTTATAAATTTCTCTGGCTTTTCTTATTTCCATAATAAAACAAGACAGGGGATTTTATCCACTGGATCCAACAGTTTTTGGATGACTTGAAGAACAAACACTGGTAAAAAAGCAAAACACTATGAAAGGTGGAGTGTCTTTCAGTGATGAACACTCTATGACTTCTGACAGACTATTGCCATGTCTGGTTAACTAACCTGCTGAAGTGATCACAACTTCTGTCTCAGATCTTGATAGTAGGTGTCCACTCAAGATCTATTTAAAATCATGCCCGTCTCCACCAGTAGTGAGACTAGAGCTTCAAAGAAAAGTCCAAGGCACTTCTAACACTGATCAGTCACTAAATAATGAACTCAAAGTTCTCTATTCATATGTGAAGGACACAGAAAGAAGGCAGGTGCCACATATCATTATGAAATGTTCCCTACAAAATCCTGGCTGTTGCTGATGATTTTCATGTGCTGCTGTAATGAAGGTAGTGATGAATTTTCAAGCATAATGCATTTTCAAGTATTCAGAGGGAAAAACACATCCTGATGTACATCAAACACAGGAGAACCAGTCAGTCAAAAGAGGTGATTGTCCCACTGTATTCAGCATTGATGTGACCTCATCTTGAATATCATGTTCAGATCTGGGTTCAACCAGGTAAGAAGGATGTGAATGAAGGTCCTTGAATGCATCAGAGGAGGGCAGCAAAGATGGTGAAAGGCTGTAAGGAAGGTCCTATCAAGGAACAGCTGAGGACTTTGGTTTTGTCTAGTCTGGGGAGAAGGGGAAACCTAATTTCTTTCTACAACTTCCTGAGGAGGAGAAGGGTAGAGAGATGCGCTGAGCTCTTCTGCCTGGGATCCAGTGATTGAACTTGTGGAATTGGTTACAAGATGCATCAGGGAAGGTTTAGAATGGAGATTAGGAAACTTTTATTTACAGAGAGTGTGGTCAGACACTGGAAAAGGCTTCCCAGAGAGAAGAACAACATGCTTTAATTATTGGTGAGCCCTGAATTGGTGAGGGAGATGGACTAGATGATCATCGTAGGTTCCTTCCAACTGAAATGCTTCTGTTCTATTCTATTCTATTCTATTCTATTCTATTCTATTCTATTCTACATTCCGTTCTACCCTACTCAGGCTCATTTAAAATGTTTTGGGTCCTCAACTGTCACTTGGAGGACATTTAATCCAAGGGAGGAGGGAAGAGAAAGAACTGGAAGTCATTCTGCAGACCTCTTGCCAAGGACTTCCCAATCCTACCATGTTTAGTAGCTCAGAAGGAAAAACATGCCATCACTTCTGTTATTTTAAAGTGATAACAGTAGAGTGGAAAGTGATTCAAAATGCTGAAGTGCCTCTGGCAGCATTAGAAATGCTCTATTTATAGAGAGATCAGTCAACACATTGCCAGCATGATGGCCACTGATACAGTGAACCAATTAAAAATTTATGTATTCAAATGAAGTCAGAAATTAAAATAGAAATTTTAAAGGGAGGAAGGCCCAACTAGGAAAAAAAAAAAAAGTTGAAAAGTTACTGTGAGCAGCAGAACTGGTCAAGCCAAGATTCCTTTGCAGAATTTTCTCGTGGACTTTCTAATTCTGATGGGGAATAAAGACTGTGCTGAACAAACTTTGCTTTTGTGGGCATCAAAATTTGGATCTCTCTTTTCAATTGTAAAATGTCCAAGGACCTATAGGTTGAAGATTTCTGGTACTGTGAAATTTGCTTGAAAATGCCCACTGAGTTCCAAGGATTTTTAGGAATTGATGGAAAAACAATAGGCTCAGAAAAATAAGAAAAAGTCTTTATCATAAAGGCTCATGTAGACACTAGCCTGACTGAGTGACCAAAAGCAAACTCTAAATATTGGAAGACCACAAGCAGAGAGTGAGCACAGGAGAATTTTTTCTCTAATCTCCTAACATTCAGGCATTTTTATCCCTGAGATTTTCAGACACAGAGATGCTTTCTGTGTTCCAGCAGCCTTTGATGGATTTATCTTCAAGGAGCATTGAACTCATGTAAGCTTTTGCCATTCATCATATCCTGTTACAGCTTAACTACACTGAGTTAAGAAACACCTGCTTTTGTTTCTTCTGATTCTTCCTCTTGATGACCATTCCTCATCAAACTGGAGGAAACAGAACAATTAACCCTTACTTGTTGTCTCCAAGCCACTCATTATATACTCTATCAAACACAAAGCCTCCTGAACTGGTAGATCATTTGTTTAGTGAACCCTGTGGGCCCAGCAACTGCATTTGAGCTTTCTGTGTGAAACCTTTTCCTGCAGATCTCAAAAAAATCCTTCTGTCAATTGTTATTAGCATACAGAGATACTAGCAGAAACTTTCAAGGAACAATAGAGTTTGGGGAAACACAATCCAGACTGCCATTAAAAAGTAATACATCTGTGTTTAAGTTACATCACACTTACAATCATACAATCAAAAGCCTATTTACCTGCCAGAGTATGTATTTTTGGGTCTCTCATGTAAAGCATTAGCATTTTGAAAGCTGTAGCTGTTGAAAAATAACAGATCTGTCAGTAGCTCTGAGTCGACCTGATGGAGCTGATTGAACAGTTTACCAGGAAAAGACCCAAATTGGGATTAAAACCTCAGGAAAGTAAATAATGGAGATGCTGGGAAGTTGTAAGGTGCACAGGGTGTGTTGGAGAACCATAGTCCTATAGGGACACTTGAGTTATAGTGTGAGGAAAAAACATGAGCTATTCCGACAGCACAGTCCACTGAGCCCTCAGTATCCTACATCATAGCTTGGGGGTGAGTGTTAAAAAGTTGTCCTCTCTTTAGACACAGATGTAATGTTACTACTGCTTTTTCCTTTTCTTTTAAACGCTGTGTTGTCAGAGCACTCAGATATTTGAAGTTTTGGAATCTGGTGACTTTGCAGCTGGATAAAAAGAGTTAAAAGCTCCTGTTTTGATGTGAGGGAGAGAAAACCACCTTCTTACTGTCCCAGGGCAAGAGCTACCAGGTCAAGAAGAGGCTGTAGACCTTTGTGGGTTGATACTGAGGAGGTCAGGAGGTGGTATCTTGGGTTCCATCCCTGTTCTCAGGTTTGCTGTTGCGTCCTGTCAGATCTCAGACATGGCGAAGGGGTGAATCCTTAACACTCTTCATCAGGCTTTGAAGCAGAGGACCCTAATTGCACGGTGCCTTGGGCTGCCTGGCACCCAGCTGACAAAAGCTGGCCGCAGAACGCGCTGCTTATTGATGGGATGAACTCGCCGGTCTCCGACAGGACGTATGTGGATGATTGCTTTCCAAACAGGAGTGATGCTAAAAGCGCAGCTGCCTCTACCAGCCGGGGCAGAGCCGGCGTTAGGGGATGCGGCAGGACTCTGTCAACAGCTCTGATTTACCCGCCCGCCCGGAGGGCTCGAAGCAAAGGGCTGAAGCAAAATCGATCTCCTGAATGAATGAGCACAATTGATTTGGGCAAACGCTGAGTTGAAGGGGGGGGGGGGGGGGGGTTTCCTCCTCCAGGGCAACCATTTGGGTTGCTAAACTGCAATTACAGGGTTTTGGCCCAATGAACATTGCGCTGTCAGAAAGCACTAGCCCCAGAGTCCTGGAATCGAAGCAGCCTTCCAGCCTCTCCTGCTGCTCGCTTGGAAAACGATAATTTGCAAAAACACATGTTCCTCATGCATGCACACAAACACAAACAAATGCATTCTGCTTCAAACATTTCATCATCAAAATCACTCTGGTTCAAAACTCTCCCTCATGAGGTTCCCCGTGTCCTAGCACCTACACAAACCACTTAATGATCATTTGCAGTGTTCTGCCTTTATAAATAGAGTTTTTTTTCCAGGGCTTTCCAGATGATTGCACTGGTTGACAGGTCTGTTTTCTGCCAGTCCTCTGTATCCCAGTTTAATAAAGGGTGGCTAAAGCACACAGGAAACAAACAAACAAAACAAAACAATAAAGGAGTTTGAAAGAACAGCCAAGGCAAGGAGTAAGAAAATTGTCCCCCTGTTCTGGTTCCACAAAAATTGAGCTAATTTGCAGCTTTTCACCATCATTATTTCAAAGCCTTCCTGCTCTGCTATCGATCCTGTCAATCTTTTGTCTTCAGCAGAAGAGTCCCAGTTAATTTTTTTTTCCCAATACATCTTTCTTGCAGTCAGCTCTGATTTCTTTGACATGTGGGACAGTGATAACAGGCTGCAGATGTTTGCTGGTGTGTCTGTCCTTGTGTCCTGTGTGCAACCTGCACTCGTGGTAATGACCCCTCCCTCTCTGGGCCATGGAGATGAGAACCATGTCAGAGAACCAAAACATGAGATCAGTGACAGTGGGGATGAAGAACATGAAGTCTGTGGTCTAGCCACCAAGAACACTAGCATGGAAGGACAGAAGCAGGAGGAAGCATTCGTCATGGTCAGAGGTGTAGGGAATCTAGAGGATTCATGGGGGAAAACAGATTGATTAAGACAGACCAAAGGCTGCTTTTTAGGAAGAGGAAAATAATTTGTTTTAAGAACACTTGTTAATTGCTGTTGCATGGGAAACTGAGATATGTTGTATTCATTGTGTGAGGCACTGAACACCCTTCTAACATTGAATATGTGGGCTAGTGATTCACTCCAATTTTTATGATGCTAAACATCATCGAAGAGCTGTAGACTTTCCAGATAGATGTCACCCCACTGTGTTTACTGGGAAGTTTCCAGGCAAATAGCAACTTGCTATTTCCACTTTCAACCTGCCCACCACACCAGCAGAAGGCACTCCAGCTCTCTGTGCAAACTTCGACAACCTGCAGAACACCATGAAAACACTTTGATACACTATCTCATGCTCATTTCTAAGTAAGTTCAACTAATACCTGCCTATTGAAACAAAGCTAAATGTCCACAAGAGTGAAGGCAGCAGAGTAAACATGCTTAGATCTTAAAGAGGGTTACAATGGAAGGCAGTAAATATTCCTACTTCTGATTCTGCAGCCTGGAACCTGCCATCCTCATGTTATTGCTGCTATGTTCTCTTTCTTCTCCTTACCTTATTTTCTTGTCCATTTTTTTTTCTTGTATTTTGTGTAGAATGAGATTGCAAACCGTGGGAAGAATTTGTCTTCTGTGTGCAAGAAATACTAGCCACTGTGAGATGCTGTGTCCACCTTCCTGAGTCTGTCACGTTGAAGGAGGAATTAGATAATAACTAATGCAGTGTTTAAATGGAGTCATGAAGGAAACACAGGAAGATAAATTGAAAAAGAATGAACTGTGTTCAACATAGCAATAATTGAATCCTAGCAGAGAGGAGCTCAGATTCTGACATGACAGGTCATGTCATAGCTGGAATGCAGCCCAAGGAGAAAGGATAATCAAAGACAGGGAATGCTTGCAGGGATCTTGGCATGCTGCCCAAGGTCATCAGTGTTGGGCTCCTTAGCTAATGAAGCCACCTTAAATGTCTTGAGAGAAGGCTCAGTGCCTGATTCTCTAGCCAGGTACTGTGCATACAAATGACAGAAGCAGAACTGCTTTAGATCTGCCTTTCTCCTGATCCATGGGAAGGGCCAGTACTTTCTGCTTAACCATTGCCTGTCACTGCCCACAGACTAGACACAAGGAATGACAAATGCTGGAATAGGGTCAGTATTTGTTAGCACATCTCAGACTTGAGATTACACAGTAGCTCCATCCATCCATAGAATCACAGAATGCTTTGCGTTGGAAGGGACCTGTCAAGGTCACCTAGTCCAAGCCCCCTGCAGGGACAAGGGACATCTTCAACTAGAGCAGGTTGCTCAGAGCCCTGTCCAACCTCACCTGGAATGTTTCCAGAGATGGGGCATCTACTACATCTCTGGGCAACCTGAGCCAGTGATTCACCACTCTTACTGTAAAAAAAATAAAAAAATAAAAAAAATCTTTTTTCTCTCTAGTCTAAATCTCCCCTCTTTTAGTTTAAAATCTGTCTCAACAGGCCCTGCTAATAAGATTGTCCTCATCTTTCTGACAGTCCCCTTTAAGTGCTGAAAGGTCACAATAAGGTCTCCTCAGATCCTTTTCCAGGCTGAACACCCCCACTCTCCCAGCCTGGCCTCCCAGCAGAGGGGTTCCAGCCCTCCCAGCACTGCTGGGGCTCCTCTGACCCCACTCCAACAGGTCCCTGTGTCTCCTGTGCTGAGGACTCTAGAGCTGCAGGGGCATCTCCCCACATGGAGTAGAGGAGCAGGATCCCCCAACTCAACCTGCTGGCCACACTGCTGGGGAAGAAGCCCAGGGTGCCATTGGCTGCTGGGTTATGAGCACAAGTTGCTGGCTCCTGGTAAGCTTTTCATCCAGCAGTACCCGAGTCCTTCTCTGCAGGGCTGCTCTTGACCCCTTCACTCCAAGCCTGTGTTGATGCCAGGGACTTCCCCAACCCACGTGGCAGAACCTTGACCCGGCCTTTTGAACCTCAAGAGGTTCACACAGGTGTATTTCTCAAGTCTGTCCATGTCCCTCTGAATGGCATTCTGTTCCTCAGGTATATCAACATCCCGCCATCCATCCATCCATCCATCCATCCATCCTTCCACCCATTCATTCATCCATCCATCCTACACTAAGTGTCCACCACTCCCAGCATTAACAGATTGATCTTTACAGTGTTACCTTTTATCAGGTTCCTCTCCTTCCATACATACAAACCAATCTTTTATGAGGGCAACAAAGATGATCAGAGGGCTGAAACACCTCTCTTATGAGGACAGGCTGAGGGAGCTGGGGTTGTTCAGCCTGGAGAAGAGAAGGCTCCAGGGAGATCTTATAGCCACCTTCCAGTACCTGAAGGGGGCTACAGGAAAGCTGTAGAGGGGCTGTTTACAAGGGCCTGTAGTGAAAGGACGAGGGGTAATGGGTTTAAATTAGAGAAGAGTAGATTTATACTGGATATCAGGAAGAAGTTCTTTACCTTGAGGGTGGTGGATCAGTGGAATAGGCTCCCCAGGGAGGTGGTTGAGGCACCATCCCTGGAGATATTGCAGGTGAGGTTGGCCAAGGCTCTGTGCAGCCTGGTCTAGTTAAGGGTGTCCCTGCTCACTGCAGGGGGGCTGCACTAGATGACCTTTGGAGGTCCCTTCCAGCCCTAAACATTCTATGATTCTATGATTCTATGACTGATATGTTCTTTTTCTCTATTACAGAACCAGAGAGCTTCAGAAAGCAATGCTAATCTCAGGGGACACTGTCATTTTACAGACTAGTTTCTCTGGCATGTTCCACTGAGTTAGTGTTGAGTCATTCTGCCACAGCTCTCCCCAGCCTTAAACCCTCTGGAGTGTCCTGTGACATGGGAGCAGAGAGGAGTTACCTAATTCAAAGGTATCTGAGGGAGAATGATTTATGGTGAGGGAGAATGATTTATGGTGAGCGAGGGCTTTGCTGGGAATTGCCATGACCTGCTGAGTCAATCTCCAGCTCAAAACTAGTAATAAAAAAAAAGAGAAAGCGTGTGAGAATAATTAAGGAAAAAGATTTAGAGAGGGAGAGAGATCTAATAGACAGCCTTGGAGTGATAAAAGAATTATCCAGCTGTAACAAGCAGACTAAGCCCCCTGAGGAGCACAATGAAATGTAATAATCAGATAAGTACTAGAGGGAGAGAAGGGAAAGGTGAAGATTATAGCTGAAATATTTAGACTATCTTATTACATGTCAGTTCCCTTATAATCTTCAGAATGTATGTCTGAGACCTCCATCATCCTCTAGCATACCTGGATACTAAAGACAGACTTAAACCATGGAATATGGTCCCTATGGCTCCTTTTTCAAGTGCCAGCACACCAAGGAGGTAGGCAGAGCAAAGGTAGATGCACGGGGCTGTGTTTCAGGTGCCAGCAGTCTCTGCCTAAACCCTCCCAAGATTTTCTCCCTGGGGATTCATCTGGCAGAATGTAGCTGCTGTACACAGTCAGAATGGATGGGAGAGGCAGGAGTCTGTGTGGTCCACAGGTCCTTGCTGGTGTGGTCTGCTGCTGCAACATCAGGATTGAATGATTTTGCTGCAGATAAGAAGATGGCTTTCAAAGCATAAAAACCCCCCACCTTTTCAAGCACTCTTTTAGGAGCTTGTGACCAGCTTTTACACTGCTTTGGCAAAGACCAATGTAAAGGAACCAGGGTAGAATGCATATAAATAAATCAGGGATGTTTTTCTTTCACCGTAGACACCACAGGTTTGCCAGGGGATGTGTCAATGTTCATGGGACTTTTTCAGCTTTAAAAAAATAAAGAAATTTAAAAGTCCTATATTTTTCAGAAAAAATGATGAGGTGTGTTTGCTGCAGGTATCCAGCAGCTAATGAATAATTTTAGTGTGGTTTCATACCATGTTGCCCTGCTGGAAGAAATGTGTGGTTCAGGAGTTGCCTTTCTGTTAACAAGAATAGTTTGATTCCTTAACTTGAATATGTTACCTGCAATGTAGTATAGTTGCAAGCATCCCATAATGTTTCTCTCATGAGAATCTCTTCAAATTCCTGGTTTTTGCAGACTCCATGACAGAACAGGAAAATAGGATACTGCCATTTCCCTCTTTCTCAGTGATATTGAGAAGAATAGAGCAAAAACCATTTAATTTGATACTTGTAGGTTTGATTGTATCCCCAGAGCAAAATGGCAGCTTCCTACTGACTAAAGTTTTGATAAGAAAAGATTATAAGGCCTACCTCTGATCAATAGGAACGCTTCATTTTTATTTTTAAACTGGTTATGCTTCCCAATAAAATGAATATGTGTTTTCAAAGTGGGAACATTTAATTCAGAACATTTAGAAAGGTTAGGAAATTTTGAATTTTGAAATTTTAACTGAAAAAAAAAATCCAAATTATTCTAATTCTCTGAACTGCTTTACCATATCTTAAAAAAAAAAAAAAAGTACTAAGAGATACAGAGTTATTGTAGTGACTGGAGCTGGGGCTGTCAAGGGTGCAGTTTGAGAAGACATCATAGAAATCAGGCAGTTCCTACATTGCCTTTGGGAAATTTTCTGTGCCTGTGAGCTACTTAGATCCTGGGAGCAACTCCAGTTGTGTACTTACCAGTGAAAGGACATTCCTTCTCCTCTTCCCTCATGTACTCCATCCTATGTGGTCTCACCCTGGTACTCAGCTCCAGTCATGTTCCTCCTCCCACAGCCCATAAACCAGTCTCTGTAGCTGGTTTTTAGTAGTTAGTTATTATCCTAGTTTGAGTTAGAACAGAACTATTTCTGTTTTGTGATTTTACTTTTCATCTCAGTGTCTTCTAACTCCCTGCACTGTTTGAAGTTAACAGCAGATTTTTGCACACAGTGTTTTCTTCTAGCAGTGATAACTCTCAATGTTTAGTGTTTTTATCAAAGATTGGTGATTGAAGAAAGGCTCTTGCTTATACTTGCTCCTGTGAACACCAATCTTGTGCACCACACTGGGGGTGCAGGAAGCAAAAGGCTGCCCCTGTGGGGAAAAGCAGCCAGGACAGGGGACCCCAAACTGACCAGTGAGGGATTCCATCCCATGTACAGCATATTCAGTACAAAGCTGAGGGATCAGGACAGTCAAGCCTCTTCTTCAGTGGTCAGTGCCTAAGAAGGACTCTTTCCATTCTACCTTCAATCCTGATCTGTGTGTTCCTGAATCTAGTTCCAGAATCCAGTTCCTGAACCCAGTTCCTATATGCTGCCTAATCCAGTCTGGGACTTTCCCAGTGCCTGTTTCACAGCATCAGTGGTGATGGTGATGTAATTGCCATCAGGGTTTATAACTTCCTGTAAGAACAGTGGTAGAAATGCACCCCATCATTATTCAGATCTTTCCAGAATCCATGTATTTATTCCCTATGTCCTGGGAGCATAGGAATCAAGTAGAAAGTTCATGTCATAACCAGCTGAACTCCCAAAGCTGGGGAAAAATCTACCTTGTTTTGAGGTTGTCATTCTTGTTTATATCTGTTTTTCTGTAGAGTGCATTCCATCTGTTTATCACAACAAAATAAGTCAGAGAGATTTGATTAGGCAAATAGAGCCTTTCAAAAGGAGAAAAGAAAACAACACAATTGCTCTTTAACAACAAGAGCTCTTTAATCCAGCAGAGAGAAGTGTAACAAGAGCCAACAGTTGGAAGCAAGGTTAGGAAAATTCCAATGCCAAACAAGACAAACATTTCAAGTACAGGTAGAGATGACTAATTATATGTATAGAAAAAAAAGATTCTCAGGAGAAGTAATGACTTTTTGTTTTCTTCACACTTTCAAATGACGGGAGATGTCTTATAGGTCAGCTCCAGTCTAACTCACAACACAAGACTGATGGAGGTGACAGTACCTTACCCTACCTTACATGCTCTCCTGCAGGTAAAGAGATATAGTCCTAAACTCTAAGAGCTGAGTCCATCCTAATTAACTTACCATCTATAAATTAGGTGACACATTCTAAATGTCCAGGCTCCTTCTATAGTCTGTAAAGAGAAGTAGGAACTTCCAGATGGTGACTTATCTTATATTGACTTGTCAGCTAAGGTATCCTAGATGAATCCTCCTCTGAAGATCTTTTTAGCTCTCCATTAAGCACGGAGACCTCACAAATAAATTTCTTGTTTGATATGGTAAAGCTTCGTAAGATAAATCCTTTCAAGATATAAATATATATTCTTCACTGTGAGGATGAAGAGACACTGCCCAGAGAAGCTGTGGATGTTCCATCCCTGCAAATGATCAAGGTCAGTTTGGTTGGGGGTCGAGTGGGGAGGTGTCCCTGCTCATGGCAGGGGCGTGGAATTAGAAGATCTTTAAGGTCCCTTCCAACTCAAACCATCATATGAATTTGTTCTGATCTTTTAATATGAATATTTGCCATCCTGGCCAAGTCTGATAATGGCTTTGCAGTTCATTAAGAGACAGTAATGAAAGGGAGACTAATAAAGGGAAACCCAATATTTTGGATGGCATTGTTCAGAACTGTAAAAATTACAGAGCACTTTGGGATCATTCTGGGGACAGGAACTTCAAGGATATTAAATCTCTGAATTTCATTATCTAGATGTCAGTCACAGCACTCTAGTTAAAACTTCAAACAGGCTTTCAGCATAAACACCCATTAAAGCGAGAGGAGAATAATGGATAATTGTGATCAGTGTTAGAGAGAGTTGGATCTTTTCTGTGTATTTAATTACTTATGCAGTCAGCAAATGATGTTACATTTCCACATATTCCCTTTTATGAAATGTTCAAATCTGACTTCAGCTGCTTCTGTTTCCCAACTTGGAAATATCTCAAGGAGTTTACACTGTCTGTGCATTTGCCCATAAAGACTGAATCACAGGAGAACATAAAGTCAACTACTAACCAGAGTGCAAAAGGTTTAACAACTTCTATGCTAGTCAGTAATTTGGTGTTTCTCAAGGAAAGCTGGATCCCAAACTTTCAGATGAAAGGTGGCTCTGCAAATATTCTTAAAATTAAATAATCCAACAGATATATTGCAAAGTTTCCAGCTGAGCTGGAGCTCAGCCCAAACACACCCTGCAGAGCAGGGGATGATGTTCTGTGCACAAGAATTGTGTTGTGTTAGTGCTCTGCAAATTGTGCTCAGCCCAGCTGCTGCTGAGGTGTTGTGCAAGCAGAGAATAAACATGGAAAGGAGTACACCCTGATACAGCTGTTATACATGAGGCAGAGGAGCTGGGAAGGGCCAGCAAGTTCTTTCAAGGGATGCATACAAAAAGCTGACATGGACATTTATTTTGCCAGGGTGGGATGTGTTTTGCAATGGACATGGCCTAGGCCATCTTTGTTTTTGTTCAGAACAACAGCAGGAGCACATCTTAAACACTTAACAAAGGTTCTTCAGTCCTGGTTAAGCTTTTTAACTCATTAAGGCTGATGGGACTATTTTGTCTGACCACCACCTCCACCTATGCAAGGTTTACTGTTTTTGTGCGTGTGACATGAAGATTTTGAGGGGCTGCAGATTGTCCAGAGAAGGGCAATGAAGCTGGTGAAGGGTCTAGAGCATAAGTCTGGTGAGGAGCAGCTGAGGGACCTGGGGTTGTTGAGTCAGGAGAAAAGGAGGCTCAGGGGAGACCACCTCACTCTCAACAACTCCCTGACAGGAGGTTGTAGTGAGGTGGGGGTTGGTTTCTTCTCCCAAGGAACAAGTGGTAGGACAAGAGGAAACGGCATCAATTTGTTGCAGGGGAAATTAGGAAAAATTTATCTCCTGAAAGTTTTGTCAAGACCTGGCCAAGGCTGCCAAGGGAAGTGGTAGAGTCGCCATCCCTGGAGGGATTTTAAAACATGTGTAGCTGTGGTGCTGAGGGACATGGTTTATCTGTGGGCTTGGCAGCGTTGGATTAATGGTTGAACTTGATGATCTTAAAGGTCTCTTCCAACAGAAATATTTCTGTGATTCTATGATTACTTTTCCTTTATAGATAACAGTGTGCAGTGCTGACCCTCACCAGGGAAACACTGCTGGAACTGGTATCTGTGCTCTGTTGCTGTTTTGAGTTGTCAGGACAAGCCAGATGTTCCGTGTATGTGAGATGGACACAGCCAATCCCAGTGACTAGAGGCACACAGCTGGTTATCAGACCCCTTGGCTTTCAGTGCCAACTTTGTCACCAACTACAGTTAATAACTCGAACTACAGGGACTAATTCTTCGGTGCCTCAGTTTACTTCTGTAGACAAAGAAGAAAAAAGAGAAATCTGGTCAATGAGAAAACAGTGCTTGTTCATCACAAGTGTACATTGCAGCACAAATGTCTCACTGGAAATCTGTATTTAGTCACTGCCTGGACTCAAGGAATGGGGAAAAGGCAAAGCTGGATTGTTTTTCTTTCTGTAGAGCAGTTTCTTCACCCCAATCTCTCACAACAGTGCAGGGTTTGAGATGGGGATGCACATTCTGACTTGCAGCCTCTCCAAGTAGCTTTTTTGCTCAGTAACCCTTAATGCAGACTGCTAAAAATGGCTCACAGGAAGAAATGCTTGTTAACCAAAGAGGTGACAGCATCTCCTTACCCTGAGTGACAGAGTTATTGGACTGAGACTTGATGGTCTCCTTGCCAAATCCCAGCTCCCTTATCTCACTAATTACAGATGCAAAACAGTGGAAACAGCCCAAACTAATTTTCAATAAAACTAGCTATAATCTTTGGTTAAACTTTCCTTGTTTCTTCAAACTGCCAGGTAGAAAACACAATCAGAGCTCCATGTTGTAGCCTTTAAATCACAAAAACAAAAAAGAAGAAAACATGATTCTCACTTGGAAAGAGGCTTCCAGATCTGGGGAGAGCACTGAACCTCCTAGTGGAAATATTCCCTCCTTTTTTGAGTGCCTACTGGAATATCTTCTTAGGGTACCTTGGGTGCTCTAAAAGTTAAAAAAACTCTGGAAAAAAGTTGATCTGGTTATGTAATTTTTGTTAAAATAACATCTAAGATATATTTTAGCTCTGAGACCATTCCATGCTCAGGATCTAATTTCACCTTGAATAATGACAGGACTGCTGGCAAAAGCCAGCTACACACCACATAACAGAGGACAATTGCATGAAAATAGCATGTTGACAATCAAGGAAGCTGGGGGGGTTATTAAATGAACTCATACTGCATTTTTAAATCCTGTCATTTTCAGTATTATCTCATGATTTTTGAATGTTTGTGGCTGACCTAATTGTAAGTACCTGGCTTTGCAAACAGCTAGATAAATCTTCTCCTACATGGCAATACTTATTTAGTATTTTAAAACATTTTCACATGAAGATTTTTGAAATATGCACGTTGCTTATAATACTGAGCAGTTTTATTCCAAGCAGGCACATAATTTCCTTATTGTCAAATCTCTTCTCGAGTTTCTTCCCCCCATCATCTATGACAGATTTCACCTTCCTGTACTTTTAAAGAAGCTGTAAGACAGAGTTAATGGTTCTAGCTGGACGTGGGCAGAGTGAATGACAGGGGATGACAAAGGTGGCTTAACTGATTGTTAGTTACAGCTGATTGTTAATTTTAAAAGAGGGTAAAATAGCTTGACTCTGTTGCACAGAAACCTGTTTTCTCAGAAGCCTGCTGCAGAAAATGACCTCTTAGCATAATGCATGGATGAGATCTCTGAGTGTTTCAATTTTGCCTTTCTTCGTGTCATTTTGTTTTCTTGAAAAATTTCCCAATAGTCAGGCTTCCCTGGACTCTCTCTCTGGTACCAAATGTGCTTTGACGTACGCTCAATTAGGTATAGATGGGTTTTATACTTGTTTATTGCAAGCCCCAGGGTATTTGCTTGGCTCTTATGTAAATTCTAATTGTTGGAGACATGGGATTGCTCAAAAATCTGGCTTGGGGTTTTTAAAGGATGTCTGTCACCCACATGCCTGGAGAAAATATCTTGAAAATGTGAAAATAAAAAATAAAGAGACTACCTAGTGTATTAGTCTCAGTAGTAGCAGCAGAAGCATCCCCTGTATTTCAAAGCAATCTCATGACTGAGGTAGAAACAGTTACAGTCAGGGACTCCAGAACAAGAAGGATAAGGAATCTCTTAGCCCTCAAAAACAAAGAGGAAAATGTTCTTTTACCTATAGCATCAAAGAGTGGGTCACAACAACATTTTTTTTCCTGATTTTCCATGCATCATTTTGAAGTTTGTTGGTTTTTGTTTTGTTTTTTAACCTCCTCCTGCCTCAGTTTCCTCATTAGTGTACATTAAAATGGAGGAGCATGAACTAATGCACCACAAGAGCTTGGGCAATGCCTGAGCAATGTTCACAGGACAATGAATAACCAGGAGGCATCAGCTCTTCAGTCTGTCATTCCTGCTGGCCCATCTGGCTGTTCCTATACCTGCTATCAGGGAAACAATGTCTGCCAGTACAGAAATAGAATATTTTTCTTTAAATTAGGGTAAGTAAGCAGCTCCTACTCACACTTCTCAGGTTCCTCAGGAAGCTGCTGGGAATGACAATGTCTGACCACTGTAATGACTCCAACTAGAACTGTTCCACTGCAGTGGAGGATGATCCTCTGCTTATTCTACATGTCATTTAGAAAGAGTTCTGAAAACAATTTGAGAGATAACAGGGACTTGCCAGCTGCAAAGAACAGTGTGAGCATATAAATCACAGGGTGTAAACTGTAGAGAGCAAACAAGAATACAGAGAAACTGACAGCGTTTGAAAGTTGATCTATGGAGGAGCCTACAGAAAAAGAGATGTTTTAAAGCAGAAGCAGAGTCATAGTTGAGTTTTACAGCACTGAGTGCATTTGTCCCCTGGAAGTCAGGCTGACTGAAATGAGACACTGAGGTGACAGCAGAAGGGTTTTATCAGTTCATGATGCAGTGGTTGTTTGGGTGCAGGTTGGAGCTCAAGAGCTCATTGTATACAGATCCCTTCTAACTCCAAGATGCTTTTCACTATATTCTATGCCCACCGAGGCACCATAAAGCTGAATAGGAATTGTGTGTTATGTTCCAAGATGCTGTTAATGCCTCTGTACATTTTTAAGGCCTTGACAGTCCAAAGCAATCATTTCTAGATAAAACAGTCCAGACAACCTCAGCTCTGCTGCCAAAATGATAATTTCTGCATAATACAGGAAATATTTCTACCCAATGGTGGGACAGATTCAATGCCTCTGAGTTGCTTGGCTGCTATTACAGTCACAGGAGATCTAGCCAATGCAGTAAATGAAGTAAATGGCACAAATCATGTGAAGAAACTTGACAGTTATTGTAGTGTGAGTGGATTGCACCTTAAACTTCACTGCCACTAACATCCAGGGACTACAAAGGTAGATTTTGTCAGCTATAGATGTTTACAGTGGAGAAATCCATATTCAGGACAAAGAAACCTGACCTTAGGCTGTTTTCATGTTCTACAGAGAAAAAAATTATAGCAAAAGTCAGCTGCTACACTAAGTGAGGTGATCCATCTCTCAAACATCTGTTTTCCTCCATTGACTACAAAGGGATGACAGGTTGGGTGGACACATCCATGTGCATAAAGTGATGTGAAAGGTATCTTTCTCCTTCCCTTGTCTTGATTGTAAAACTCCTGAATCCTCTATTTCCTTGTATCAGTTTTCCATCAGATGATTTTCTCTCGTTGCTCAGTCTGGACTTTCAACCTAAACTGCATGTATTTAATTTCATCTTGCAGGCACCACATTAATTTGTTCCTTCTTCTGCTTTTTGCACTTGGTGTGGGGATGGGAATAGAGGTTCTGTGAATGGAGAAAAGAAACCAATGAACTTGTAGGACAATGGGCTTCAAACAACAGAAGATGACAAAGTACTCAGATCTGGTCCTCAGTTGTTTTTGTGTTTTTTGATTTTGGGGAAGTCACTGCAACCTTCTACTTTCCAGTTTCCCCAGTCTGTCTAGATAATGTTTCTGAGCAGTAATGAGGTTATCTAATGTCCTCAGAAAAATAAGCAGTTTCATCTTCAGCTCTTTGTTTCTGCTGCACTGTCTTTATGAAAAAGGGAAGGAGAGAGACAGAGGAGAGGAAAGGAAAAGTAAAAGGTAAAGGTAGAACACAAACAATGTAGAAATATGGCACAAATGCATTTATATTGTAGATGAGAAGGTCTTTGGTCATAAAACAGCATCCTTTGGAGCATGGTTCACAGTCCTCAACCCTGCCTGGTGAAGGGAAAGGGCTGGTGTAGCTCCTGGCCTTGCCTTGATGTTGAGCCATGGCCAAAAGTACAGAATTTCAGCTCTGGGGAACACTTCTAGTTCCCATATCTGGAATTAACTTTTCTGTNGTTTTTTAACCTCCTCCTGCCTCAGTTTCCTCATTAGTGTACATTAAAATGGAGGAGCATGAACTAATGCACCACAAGAGCTTGGGCAATGCCTGAGCAATGTTCACAGGACAATGAATAACCAGGAGGCATCAGCTCTTCAGTCTGTCATTCCTGCTGGCCCATCTGGCTGTTCCTATACCTGCTATCAGGGAAACAATGTCTGCCAGTACAGAAATAGAATATTTTTCTTTAAATTAGGGTAAGTAAGCAGCTCCTACTCACACTTCTCAGGTTCCTCAGGAAGCTGCTGGGAATGACAATGTCTGACCACTGTAATGACTCCAACTAGAACTGTTCCACTGCAGTGGAGGATGATCCTCTGCTTATTCTACATGTCATTTAGAAAGAGTTCTGAAAACAATTTGAGAGATAACAGGGACTTGCCAGCTGCAAAGAACAGTGTGAGCATATAAATCACAGGGTGTAAACTGTAGAGAGCAAACAAGAATACAGAGAAACTGACAGCGTTTGAAAGTTGATCTATGGAGGAGCCTACAGAAAAAGAGATGTTTTAAAGCAGAAGCAGAGTCATAGTTGAGTTTTACAGCACTGAGTGCATTTGTCCCCTGGAAGTCAGGCTGACTGAAATGAGACACTGAGGTGACAGCAGAAGGGTTTTATCAGTTCATGATGCAGTGGTTGTTTGGGTGCAGGTTGGAGCTCAAGAGCTCATTGTATACAGATCCCTTCTAACTCCAAGATGCTTTTCACTATATTCTATGCCCACCGAGGCACCATAAAGCTGAATAGGAATTGTGTGTTATGTTCCAAGATGCTGTTAATGCCTCTGTACATTTTTAAGGCCTTGACAGTCCAAAGCAATCATTTCTAGATAAAACAGTCCAGACAACCTCAGCTCTGCTGCCAAAATGATAATTTCTGCATAATACAGGAAATATTTCTACCCAATGGTGGGACAGATTCAATGCCTCTGAGTTGCTTGGCTGCTATTACAGTCACAGGAGATCTAGCCAATGCAGTAAATGAAGTAAATGGCACAAATCATGTGAAGAAACTTGACAGTTATTGTAGTGTGAGTGGATTGCACCTTAAACTTCACTGCCACTAACATCCAGGGACTACAAAGGTAGATTTTGTCAGCTATAGATGTTTACAGTGGAGAAATCCATATTCAGGACAAAGAAACCTGACCTTAGGCTGTTTTCATGTTCTACAGAGAAAAAAATTATAGCAAAAGTCAGCTGCTACACTAAGTGAGGTGATCCATCTCTCAAACATCTGTTTTCCTCCATTGACTACAAAGGGATGACAGGTTGGGTGGACACATCCATGTGCATAAAGTGATGTGAAAGGTATCTTTCTCCTTCCCTTGTCTTGATTGTAAAACTCCTGAATCCTCTATTTCCTTGTATCAGTTTTCCATCAGATGATTTTCTCTCGTTGCTCAGTCTGGACTTTCAACCTAAACTGCATGTATTTAATTTCATCTTGCAGGCACCACATTAATTTGTTCCTTCTTCTGCTTTTTGCACTTGGTGTGGGGATGGGAATAGAGGTTCTGTGAATGGAGAAAAGAAACCAATGAACTTGTAGGACAATGGGCTTCAAACAACAGAAGATGACAAAGTACTCAGATCTGGTCCTCAGTTGTTTTTGTGTTTTTTGATTTTGGGGAAGTCACTGCAACCTTCTACTTTCCAGTTTCCCCAGTCTGTCTAGATAATGTTTCTGAGCAGTAATGAGGTTATCTAATGTCCTCAGAAAAATAAGCAGTTTCATCTTCAGCTCTTTGTTTCTGCTGCACTGTCTTTATGAAAAAGGGAAGGAGAGAGACAGAGGAGAGGAAAGGAAAAGTAAAAGGTAAAGGTAGAACACAAACAATGTAGAAATATGGCACAAATGCATTTATATTGTAGATGAGAAGGTCTTTGGTCATAAAACAGCATCCTTTGGAGCATGGTTCACAGTCCTCAACCCTGCCTGGTGAAGGGAAAGGGCTGGTGTAGCTCCTGGCCTTGCCTTGATGTTGAGCCATGGCCAAAAGTACAGAATTTCAGCTCTGGGGAACACTTCTAGTTCCCATATCTGGAATTAACTTTTCTGTTTGAGCAACATGCCTTTTTCACAGGTCTTCTGTTCAGCAGCTCGTGAGCTCGCTCTTGCCTGCCTAGCTCTCTAATGCCTTTGTTCAGCGTTTTCATTTCCTTGTCGTTTTGAGAGATGAACTGCTCTCCACAGATTTCCCTCTGCCACTTCAGAGATCGCCTCATTCCTTCCCTAGAGCCAGCCCTGCCTTCCAGCAGACCTTTGTCTTTCTTTCTCCCCCAGATAATTTGCTGCGGGATTTTTTATCTCCTCAGCATACTATTCTTCTTCTTCTTCCAAATTTTAACAATTCTCCACAGACAATATGCCATCTGTATATCTTACCTATGTGGCTTCTTCTCATTTAAATGAGAATAAATGCCACTAATGAGTTTTGAAAGGAAGCAACTCCAGATGAATATGGAATGAGCAGGAGAAGGACTGGTTGGGAATGTCAATTAACAATTGCTCAGGAAATCTTGTTCCATCGGGATGAGGGAGCTGGGGCAGCCCAGTAGCTATGAGAACAANCTGCAAAGAACAGTGTGAGCATATAAATCACAGGGTGTAAACTGTAGAGAGCAAACAAGAATACAGAGAAACTGACAGCGTTTGAAAGTTGATCTATGGAGGAGCCTACAGAAAAAGAGATGTTTTAAAGCAGAAGCAGAGTCATAGTTGAGTTTTACAGCACTGAGTGCATTTGTCCCCTGGAAGTCAGGCTGACTGAAATGAGACACTGAGGTGACAGCAGAAGGGTTTTATCAGTTCATGATGCAGTGGTTGTTTGGGTGCAGGTTGGAGCTCAAGAGCTCATTGTATACAGATCCCTTCTAACTCCAAGATGCTTTTCACTATATTCTATGCCCACCGAGGCACCATAAAGCTGAATAGGAATTGTGTGTTATGTTCCAAGATGCTGTTAATGCCTCTGTACATTTTTAAGGCCTTGACAGTCCAAAGCAATCATTTCTAGATAAAACAGTCCAGACAACCTCAGCTCTGCTGCCAAAATGATAATTTCTGCATAATACAGGAAATATTTCTACCCAATGGTGGGACAGATTCAATGCCTCTGAGTTGCTTGGCTGCTATTACAGTCACAGGAGATCTAGCCAATGCAGTAAATGAAGTAAATGGCACAAATCATGTGAAGAAACTTGACAGTTATTGTAGTGTGAGTGGATTGCACCTTAAACTTCACTGCCACTAACATCCAGGGACTACAAAGGTAGATTTTGTCAGCTATAGATGTTTACAGTGGAGAAATCCATATTCAGGACAAAGAAACCTGACCTTAGGCTGTTTTCATGTTCTACAGAGAAAAAAATTATAGCAAAAGTCAGCTGCTACACTAAGTGAGGTGATCCATCTCTCAAACATCTGTTTTCCTCCATTGACTACAAAGGGATGACAGGTTGGGTGGACACATCCATGTGCATAAAGTGATGTGAAAGGTATCTTTCTCCTTCCCTTGTCTTGATTGTAAAACTCCTGAATCCTCTATTTCCTTGTATCAGTTTTCCATCAGATGATTTTCTCTCGTTGCTCAGTCTGGACTTTCAACCTAAACTGCATGTATTTAATTTCATCTTGCAGGCACCACATTAATTTGTTCCTTCTTCTGCTTTTTGCACTTGGTGTGGGGATGGGAATAGAGGTTCTGTGAATGGAGAAAAGAAACCAATGAACTTGTAGGACAATGGGCTTCAAACAACAGAAGATGACAAAGTACTCAGATCTGGTCCTCAGTTGTTTTTGTGTTTTTTGATTTTGGGGAAGTCACTGCAACCTTCTACTTTCCAGTTTCCCCAGTCTGTCTAGATAATGTTTCTGAGCAGTAATGAGGTTATCTAATGTCCTCAGAAAAATAAGCAGTTTCATCTTCAGCTCTTTGTTTCTGCTGCACTGTCTTTATGAAAAAGGGAAGGAGAGAGACAGAGGAGAGGAAAGGAAAAGTAAAAGGTAAAGGTAGAACACAAACAATGTAGAAATATGGCACAAATGCATTTATATTGTAGATGAGAAGGTCTTTGGTCATAAAACAGCATCCTTTGGAGCATGGTTCACAGTCCTCAACCCTGCCTGGTGAAGGGAAAGGGCTGGTGTAGCTCCTGGCCTTGCCTTGATGTTGAGCCATGGCCAAAAGTACAGAATTTCAGCTCTGGGGAACACTTCTAGTTCCCATATCTGGAATTAACTTTTCTGTTTGAGCAACATGCCTTTTTCACAGGTCTTCTGTTCAGCAGCTCGTGAGCTCGCTCTTGCCTGCCTAGCTCTCTAATGCCTTTGTTCAGCGTTTTCATTTCCTTGTCGTTTTGAGAGATGAACTGCTCTCCACAGATTTCCCTCTGCCACTTCAGAGATCGCCTCATTCCTTCCCTAGAGCCAGCCCTGCCTTCCAGCAGACCTTTGTCTTTCTTTCTCCCCCAGATAATTTGCTGCGGGATTTTTTATCTCCTCAGCATACTATTCTTCTTCTTCTTCCAAATTTTAACAATTCTCCACAGACAATATGCCATCTGTATATCTTACCTATGTGGCTTCTTCTCATTTAAATGAGAATAAATGCCACTAATGAGTTTTGAAAGGAAGCAACTCCAGATGAATATGGAATGAGCAGGAGAAGGACTGGTTGGGAATGTCAATTAACAATTGCTCAGGAAATCTTGTTCCATCGGGATGAGGGAGCTGGGGCAGCCCAGTAGCTATGAGAACAAGGAAAGGGGAAGGACTAGAATGGGATGTGGGATTGTCCTATTCTTGTCTCTGCTGCTAAGGGTGACCCCAAACAAGGGTCCAAATATGCACAGAGCCTGCAAACATGTTGAAGGTAATATTTTCAACACACTGAAGATGTATTTGCTGCACCCAAGGTGGGTGGATTGCAGTCAGTACATGCTCCATCTCCATTAGTCAAAGCAACACTCACCACCTCCATTAAACTACAATGGGTGTGGAATTCTTTCCCANTGGGTGCAGGTTGGAGCTCAAGAGCTCATTGTATACAGATCCCTTCTAACTCCAAGATGCTTTTCACTATATTCTATGCCCACCGAGGCACCATAAAGCTGAATAGGAATTGTGTGTTATGTTCCAAGATGCTGTTAATGCCTCTGTACATTTTTAAGGCCTTGACAGTCCAAAGCAATCATTTCTAGATAAAACAGTCCAGACAACCTCAGCTCTGCTGCCAAAATGATAATTTCTGCATAATACAGGAAATATTTCTACCCAATGGTGGGACAGATTCAATGCCTCTGAGTTGCTTGGCTGCTATTACAGTCACAGGAGATCTAGCCAATGCAGTAAATGAAGTAAATGGCACAAATCATGTGAAGAAACTTGACAGTTATTGTAGTGTGAGTGGATTGCACCTTAAACTTCACTGCCACTAACATCCAGGGACTACAAAGGTAGATTTTGTCAGCTATAGATGTTTACAGTGGAGAAATCCATATTCAGGACAAAGAAACCTGACCTTAGGCTGTTTTCATGTTCTACAGAGAAAAAAATTATAGCAAAAGTCAGCTGCTACACTAAGTGAGGTGATCCATCTCTCAAACATCTGTTTTCCTCCATTGACTACAAAGGGATGACAGGTTGGGTGGACACATCCATGTGCATAAAGTGATGTGAAAGGTATCTTTCTCCTTCCCTTGTCTTGATTGTAAAACTCCTGAATCCTCTATTTCCTTGTATCAGTTTTCCATCAGATGATTTTCTCTCGTTGCTCAGTCTGGACTTTCAACCTAAACTGCATGTATTTAATTTCATCTTGCAGGCACCACATTAATTTGTTCCTTCTTCTGCTTTTTGCACTTGGTGTGGGGATGGGAATAGAGGTTCTGTGAATGGAGAAAAGAAACCAATGAACTTGTAGGACAATGGGCTTCAAACAACAGAAGATGACAAAGTACTCAGATCTGGTCCTCAGTTGTTTTTGTGTTTTTTGATTTTGGGGAAGTCACTGCAACCTTCTACTTTCCAGTTTCCCCAGTCTGTCTAGATAATGTTTCTGAGCAG
>VYZU01045288.1:0-24702 GCA_013401355.1 Ceyx cyanopectus | reverse complement strand
AGGGTTAGGGTTAGGGTTTAAAGCAATTTTTTTAATATTTACCAACCTGAATTCTGTTTTGGTTCACTGACTTTTGGACAGTCTGCAATGGACCTGAAGAAGAGGTGATTTCTTTTTTTTTTTTCTCTTTTTACACCAGTCTTTTCTTGTTTTTAGACTTCATAAGGTTTGGTTTTTATTTTCAATGCTTGTTTCCAATTTGTCAAGATAATTTTGGATTCTAACTTAGCCTGATGGAGGCCTTTAGCACTGTGGGCATCCCACAGAACTTTTCATTCTGCAAGCTAACACTGAGAGAGGCTGCAGTGATTTAAGTTGCCTATTATTATAGCTCCTGAATCTCCAAGAATGAGATCTTTTTCACTTCTCTCTGAATGGCAACTACCACAAATAGATTTATAGAAACGTTAGCTTTATTCCTTTGTCTATGACCTTTCAAACTTACCTCTCCCATATTCAGCTTTTGTGTCTTTTAGGTTATCTTTGTAGTCCAGTTTAATTGTATATTTCTGTGGAGGTTTAGCCTAAAATTGCTTTACTGTTAAGAACTGCTTTTTAACTTGGCGGGGGGGGATTTAAACTGACCATGTGTGCTCTGCCTCTGTGGTGGGGAAACACCCCTCTAACTCAGTCTCTGTTGTTCCATAGCTATTTATTCTGCAGGAATCATAAGAAGGTTTGAGTGTCAGATCCCTCTTGTCCTCTTCGTACCTGTATCAGTGTGATGCAGATATATGGTATTTCTTTCCAAAAATTACTCTCCAGATTTTATACCAGAGGAAATGGAAACAAGTCTAGCCCCTCAGTTTTCTTCATATATGGAAGTTTTTTTCTGAAGGAAAACAAAACTCTTTGGAGAATCCCCCCATCTCAAGGACAAAAGTGGGGTGAAATCTTACCTATTAAAATTATAATTACCTTTCAGAAATACATTTCCTTCTAGTTCTGTTACAAAGCAAAGCATCCCCATAAAAATAGTTCCATCATGTTTCTGTTGCATATTTTTTTTTCCCAAGAAGTTCAAGATATTTGCAGACACACAAGAAAGGTGGAAGCTTTTATTTTTGTCTAAAAGCTAAGCATCCAGCCCACGCAAGTTGTCTCATCTAGGTCAGTCTGTAAGCTGTGGAGACAGGCCATCCCCAGGCAGGTGAGATGAATGGTGACTCATCTCAGAGATGCTGCTGTTAGCTAGACTACATTATGACAATTCTGAGTGGTTGTCTCTCTTTACAATTCTAGAGTTAGGTGAGATGACACAAACTTGATCTTACTGGGAAAAATAAAACCATTTAAACACAGCCTTCATTGTATGTTGAAGCCAATTTCTGGGTTCAAGAATAGGATGCAGCCTCAAATAGGTGTGCCTGGCCTCTCCTGCATGCCCACTTAACCCCCAGGGTAGCATGGCTACCTACCTGGAATAAAGCTGAAGATGGTTCCAAGGAGGTCTCTAGCAGGAGGTCCGTGGCTGCTGGCCAGGAGGGGTCTAAGGGGGACAAACTCAGGACAACTGGATGGATAAAGTCATGAATTAGTGGTAGCCAAATGCTCTCAGTGAGTGGCCTGCCCCATCAGCAGCACAGTCAGGTGGGCATGGGGCTCACCAAGAGCCTCCTCCCCTCAGCTAGGACACTGCCTTGGGCTCACTTCTGTAGGGTCAGCAGCTGGGATCCCTCTTTACCTGTCTCCTCCATTTTCCATTAACTTCCATATTGTGGGTTTGGTGTCAGGAACTGGAATATTCCATGGGCCTGCTCTGTCAGAGGGGTTGAACTCAAAGATCTCCAGGGTCCCTTCCCACCCCTGACATCCTGGGATCCCAAATAACTGCCTTGACATAACATGAAACTCATCCCTGTGTCTGGGATATGAATCTAGGTGAATGATGCATCAGAAGCACTGAAAAGGGATGAGAAGACAGAGCAGGGGGCTGAAAGATTCTGGTTTTTCATTCATACAGCCTGTATTCTCCTGAAATATCAAGGGCAGGGGTCTGCTCAGGAGGAGCAGGCCCTGAGAGCACAATCCCTTCTGGAAATGGGGTTTATCACTAACAGTTCTGCTGAGCCATATATATTTTTTTTTCTCTTTTAGACTTTGATAAGAATGTGTATATTATTTCTGCTGGAGACAATTGGGGTTTTTTTTCCCCCTGAGCTCCTCTGCTCTATGCCCTTAAACCTGTTATTGTGAAAAAAATTCCTCTCTCTTATACTTGTCTTTGAGAGAACCGATTTCCTCCATGCCACTGTATACAGGTTTTTATATGTGAGATTTCTTCAGAAATGCAGAATGTTTTCTCCAGGCTGACCCCAAGCCCAGCAGTCTTGGTGCTTCTCAGACTCAGAGCTGTCTGGCTGCTATGGAGAAATCCAACTTCATGCTCTCACATGGTGAGGGGAAACCCACAGAGTGGCCACATAAAAGTAACTACCCTTCATCTGGAGAGGACCCAATGAGCTTTGGTAGCCCAAAAGTGGAGAGATTGGATTTGTGCTCCCAAAACAAGCAAACACGGATGCATACACACTTGTTCTTGCAGCCAGATGCTTTGAAAGTGCTTCTCTCTTTTTTTTTCTTCCCTTTCTCTGTGCTCAATACCACTAGGGGACGTTTTGTCACCACGTATCTCTCCCTACCCAATTTCACTTTTCCAGTGGGTTTCTCTTTAATCGTGGTGCAGCAATAGAGTGATGTCGGAGTGTTGCTGGGCTTGCTGATGACCCAGGATCTCTGGAGCTGGGAAGCCTTTATTTTCCCTGTTTCTCCAAAGGAGACCATCTATTAATATTCCTTCCAAAGTGAGGCAGCTGGTTCTTGCACAGCTTGCTGGAGCAGTAGGAGAAAACTGAAGGCTGCCTCTCACTTTAGCATTGTGCTGAACAGACACTGCTAGTGCTTTTGTGAAGGTAGGAGGAGTATACAACCACTGCTAATCAAAAGGAAATGGACATACACATAACCACAGAATCGTTGGGGTTGGAAGGGACCTCTAGAGATCGTCTAGTCCAGTCCCCACTCCACACCAAAGTAGGTTTGCCCAGAGCATATTACACAGCATTGCAGCCAGGTAGGGTCTGAGTATCTCCAGAGGATGAGACTCTACAGCCTCCCTGGCAGCCTGGTCCAGGCTCTGGTACTCTCATCATCACTAGCAGTGATGTATGTCACAGATTCACAGATATTAGGGGTTGGAAGGGAGCTAGAAGATCATCTAGTCCAACCCCCTGCCAGAGCAGGGGCACCTAGACCAAGTCACCCAGGAACAGATCCAGGTGGGGCTGGAATGTCTCCAGAGCAGGAGACTCCACAACCCCCCTGGGCAGCCCCTGCCAGGCTCTGCCACCCTCACTGGCAACAAGTTCTTCCTTGTGTTTCCCCTCAACCTCTTGGGCTCCAACTGACTTCCCTTGCCTCTTGTCCTGTCACTGGATGACACTGAGCAGAGTCTGGCTCCATCCTCCCTACACTGCCCTGAACATATTGGCAGGCACTGCTGAGCTCCCCCCTCAGTCTCCTCTTCTCCAGGCTCAAGAGCCCCAGCTCTCTCAGCCTCTCCTCAGCAGGGAGATCTCCACTCCCTTCAGCATCTTGGTGCCCTGCACTGGACTCTTTCCAGTAATTCTCTATTTTTTCTGCACTGGGGTGCCCAGCACTGGACACAGTATTCCAGGTGGGGTCTCAGCAGTGCAGAGTAGAGGGGGAGGAGACCCTCCCTTGCCCTGCTGGCCACACTTCTCCTAATGCCCCCAGGATCCATTGGCCTGCTTGGCTGCAAGGGTGCATTGTTGACTCATGGTCACCCCCTGTCCACCAGGACCCCAGAGATTTTCTGAACAGAACAAGAATATCTCTTAGAATAAAAAATAGGGAATAGTTGGCAGAACTCACATTTTACTCCTTCTTTCCATTCTCATCTAATTTGTCCTGGGGTAACTGACTGCTTTAACTGCCAGCTACCAGTTCACTACCACTACCCACCCACCTACTAACACTCTCTGTTTCCTTCTCTCCAATCCAGACAGAGCAGCTGGTGACCCTTTGGATTCTCTTCATTGTCACCATTTCTGGAAATGCCATCGTGCTCTTCTCTACCTGGAGGAGAAAGAGAAAATCTCGAATGACCTTCTTTGTTACCCAGCTGGCAATCACAGGTAGAGTACAGGAGGGGAAAGAGCATCCAATCTGCACAGGAGTCACTCCTGAAATGACAAATGAGATCATTGCAAATTGAGTGGTGAAGAATTCAGTTGCCACCTAACACCCAGCTGTAGCTTTCCATAACACAGATGGATGGCTGCTTATCTTGAGGCTGCCTGCCTCTGATCTAATAAGATGTTGTAGATGTCGTAGAGTCTGTGTCACAGGCAGCAGCTGCAACTCATGGATTTCACTGAATATTCCAGTTTGAAATTGCATCTACATTTCCCAGAAGTTATGTCCCCAGCTGTTGTCGTGGAACTGTTTAGATTAAACTAGTTTCAGATGAATCCCTTGTGTTTTTATATTAAAATCCTTTCTAAAGTACTTCATAATGGTATTAATCCATCAGTTACGCTCTCGCATTGAAGAGAGAAAATAACTTCAAATTATCTGATTTAACCAAGTAAGGGAGATATAAAAATGCAAATGTGCAGAAGAATGTATTTAATTGGTTTTTTTTAATGAAAAAAAGAGAAGATGCTGATCCAAGCTCTTTTTTGTTTGTTTGTTTTTAAACAAAATGGCGAATTAGAGAAACCTGCTTTATAAAAACGTCAGTGGCTCAGCAACTTGGAGTGGAAACAAGAGCATAAGCAGCACATTGTTTCTCTGTGGCCTTGAATGGGCTGAATTGGGGAGGTTTTAGTTTTCACAAGGGAAAATAGGTGCTGTTTCTGTAACAGGGTCCGCTACTAATCCCTATTTACAAGCCAGATGCTTGTGTATATAGGAGATATCTAGATCTAGATCTAGATATCTAGATATATATACTTTCTGTTTGTTGTTTTTGTATGCTTTTACGTGGTTGTTTTTTGTTTTGTTTTGCTGATTGTGTTTGTTTTGTTTTATTTTTTGTTGTTTTGTTATTTTTATGGGGTTTATGTTGTTATTTTTTTATGGGTTTTTTTGTTTGTTTTGGTTTTGGTGTGTAAGATGTGGTAGCAATTAGAGCACATTTCACTAAGAGCTCTGTGATATGTGATTTCCCAGCAACATTGCATCCTCCTTTGATGTTTAAACCAGAAAATCAAATGATTACACTTGTCAGCTTTCAACATGCAATCCTTGCAAGTAAACAAACTCCTGCTCATCATCTCAGCCATAGCCAAGGAATTTGTCTCATTTGGAGAACCATGCTCAGCTGAAACAGTTAGACCAAGGTGTGCAAAGTGATACAAAAGGTTTGTCCTGTAGCTCCAGGATAAAAGTAAGAGTTATTGCAAGGTGGGGAGGTGAAGGGTTGCAATGACTCCAGTCCTGAAGTGCTGATGGCTGGTTTTCCTATTTGCCTGTGAGTCAGCTGTAATAAATGGTTTCCCTTCTTTGCTCAGTCATGGCTTTCATGTCACTTCCTTCATGTGCCAGCAGTATTTTTGTTAAGGCCTGTTGATACAGCCTCACAGAGCACTTTGGAAGCATCAGTCACAGACCAAGTGGTACAGTGCTCACAGGAGGTGCAAAATGGCCAGTCTGTGCTCAAAGAGCTCCCAACTCCAGCTGAATATATGGAAGATAGGACTAGAGGGAATGGATTAAAACTAGAGCTAGGTGGATTCAGATCAGCCATGAAGAATAATTTATTCTTTCCCAGGAGGGGGTGAGAGCCTGGCCCAGGGTGCCCAGAGAGGTGGGGGCAGCCCCAGCCTTGGCAGTTTCTCAGGCCAGGCTGGATGGGGCTCTGAGCAACCTGCTCTAGTGGGAGGAGTCCCTGCCATGGCAGGGGGTTGGAGCTGGATCAGCTTTAAGGTCCCTTCCAGCCCTGACCATTCTATGATTCTAAGATGGTAAAAACTAAGCAACTGAGCAATATGGGAAAAGAGCACCACTGAAGCCCCAGATGGACACCATCCATTCTCCAACTTCTGTCATCAGGGACAACCATTGTGAGAAGGGCTTTGAAAGCAGGGCAGGTGGGAAATGGCCCTGCATGCCCATTTGGCATGGAGGTCACAAGTGCTGCAAAAGCAAAGGCACAGAAAACACCCACAGAGGTATAGAAGATGGGTTCTAATAGGAGGACCTCGACTAAACAGCAAAGAATGTTGTTCTAGGAAGAAAATAAATGTTTTTACTGCAGCAGAGAACCAGTAGAAGGATGGTGTATAGAGAGGGGTTCAAATACCACCTAAATGAAGGGAGTGGCATTGCAAGTGCAGTTTTGAGGGAGCTGGAATACTCAGTGGCAGAGCCAAGGCAAATACTCCATTAGATGTGGGCATCAAATAGTGCTGTACAGCTGATATTACAATATTGACTGTGGTCCAAGTGCTCCACTTGCTGATTTTTCTGTCCTCTTCTACCTTAAGTTATCCCCGAGTTATAAAATCAGAGCTTCAAAGTGCTCGAGTTCAACAGTCTGCTCCATGTCATATTAAAGAAATTCACACAGAAAATTCCTATCTGCAGTGTAAAAGAATTAGCACCAGATTGAAGAACAAGGCTGTTTTCAAACACTGTTGACTTCCTTTTTGTGATGCAGGAGTTAGAACTCTCATTTATCTTCCTGCACCGTGAGTTCCTGTCAGGATTTTGGCACAAAGAAATCACTTAATTCTGAAATGGGGCCATTTCACTTTCTTATCTTCAAAAATAGTAATAAGAACAAAACAAGCTGGCAACAGTCATAATCCTTTCACAACAAGTTATGAGGTAGACACAGAACATTATGGAAACACTGGCTTGTCACAATCCTTTGACATGCTAAGTATATTTAAATCCTACCAACTAAAGCCTAATCTCCTGGCAAACAGTTTCTGCTTAGTCAATATTACTATTTCCATCTATTTTGAGATTCTTAAAATATCTTTTTTTTTTTTTTCCCTTCTAGAAGTGAAAAATAATGGATATAGCTTTATCAGTGCAGGCATTTCAAAGCCATTGAAAAACTTTTTGTCTATTGATCTGCGGCTGGATAAATGAGCAGCATGCTCTATTCTCAGGTCTTCCCACTTCCCATATAGCCTTTGTGTTAGAATAAACAAGGTATTCAAAGCAAATTGTGCATAATACATGAATAGGAAATGAGCATGGTTGTTCTCCTTGACTGGTTGCCAAGCCAGATGCAGAAGAGAAGTAACTAACTGATTGAAGCTTCTTTCAACTCCGCCAGAATTCAGTGGTTCAACCCACTCAGCATATTCAGAGATAAGACTTGTCCTGATCCCCTAGTGCACTGTAATTTATTGTGGTGCTTGAGGCTGGAGGGATCTGTAGGACTGTGAGTAATCCCTTTAGTCTGCTTAAAAACATCACTGAAGCACGGATTCAGAATATTTCATATTAAATATATATCTATGCAATGCTTGCATCAGTACTGCGTTTCAATCTACGTTAATCTCTGAAATAATCTGGGAATTAAGCACTAGAAAATCAGTGAGCAGTTAACAGCCGTGTTGAACAATAGTGCTAATCACTCAGCATCAGCTAATTTAACAGAGAGGAACATTGTCACATTTGCCTCGTGTTCAGTTTGCTTTTGGGCATATTCCTCTTCTGTAAAAATGTGGTTTTTTTGACACAAGCTCGTCTGTGAAGACTGAAAGTAAAGCTGGCTTGCCTACAGATGTCTATCTTGCAAGGTAATTTGGTTTCTCAGAAGCTGCAAGCACAGTGAGGGAAGTATTTCCAAACCCTTTCCCAAATAGACCTCATTCTGGGTTGAGCAGAGCTTGTGCTGATGGCACAGCTGTCTCCTCCAGCAGGAAACCTCTCACATCTCCCCCTGCTTGATGCTATTTCACATAACTTCAGAGTCTTAGAGTCTTTAAGATCTTTGCCTCTCACTGAATTCACTGAGTGGCTCAAGATCAAAGAGTGGAATCTGACAGAGAGGTGAGTCCACAGGGTGCTGTACAACTCTAGAATTTTCCATGCAAAATACAGATTTTTTTGTTCAGAAAAGATAGTCTATCCTCACATTTAGAGCTGTTTAGATCAGGTCTACCAAATTAGGGCTACCTCAAAATGTGAAAGCAGTGGACATGAGCATATATAAACTACAAATGTTTGAGTAGAATTGGCTGAGAAATGTCATTTATTGGCTAAACGGTCCATTCAATAACAACTGCTATAGAAAACGACTATTATTTGGCTAATTTTAAAACCAATCAAGCAATACATTCAAAAAAATCTGCTGAAAAGTATTTTACTTCTCATTGTTCTTCATCCAACTTGAACTACTACTAACAGAGGAAGGTATTTATGTTCCTTTTAATGACCTAATGTGCAGAGTTCACCCAGGTTTTTTTCTCAAAAACATTAATATCTGTGAAGTTGAAACTGGAAATGTCAAGACCATTAGTTGTGAGAGTTTCTATTCCAACATTTAGCAGAAATGAGTACTTTAAGAACCAGTTTAGATTTTGCCTGTTCTTAAGGGCAGAATTACATACAGCTACTTCACTGCATGCCCAATTTTAAGCTGTAGGCTGGCAGATTTGGTTGGAAATACGTGCTCAGATATTTCTGTGGATGTAATGAAGAGAGAAAATAAAAACAACATTGGTTAGCTGCTGTGGTAGCTTGCATATAAACTGAAAAACAAATGGCAGCCTGTAGAATTATCTAGGTCTAGAATTATCTAGAATTATCTATCTCCTCTTTATGTCTCTAGCACCTTCTTCCATTGCTCCCAGAAAACAGGACCACAGGAGGACTTGATCCATAAATACCTGCACTTATTTTGTTCAGTAAAATGCACTGAAAATTTGCTGCAAGATGGTGATGTGAAGAAATAAGTGGAAATGAACCCTGTTAAAGCAAAGAGTGTTCCTTTTCTGTGCTGCCTCTGCTCAGAGAGCATGACCATGAGACCAAAACAAACCAGGCTCTACCACCAACTTCTGGGATGACTTTGGCTAAGATGAAGGGAAAATTTGCTATTTCAATGCTCTAAATAGGTATATCTAATTCTAGTACTGCAACAGCTAAACATGAAGAGACACTAGAAGATGTCCTTCCTTTCTTGTTCTTCTTCCTTTTTATTTTCTTACCCTAAAACTACTACAGCATTGGCTGCTTTAATGGGCTGTGCTTGTCCCTCACTTTTATTATTCCCTGTCTATGTGACTTGAAGGAATGGAGATGACTTGTTACTCTCTGATCTGTACAGAAGTTTAATATAATAACACCATTACCAAAATTAACTTGTAGAAAAATATTAACAGATAATTGTCTCTGTTCCAGCTTTTCATCTGGTAAATAGTACTTGTAATATTTCTGCAGTTCAGAGAAATCATAGATTTCATAAGTTTTAGAAGTACCTTAAACATCACACTGATTATGAGCATTAGAAGTTAATTGCACAGGGCAAATTAGCAGCTAACTCAGCAAGTCACCTTAATAGAGGTGGACAGTTGGCAGTAAAAAAGCCCATGTAATTTCCAGTTACATTGGAAAACTTATACCTTTCCAGATGGGTCTTGGCTGGAACCTGCCATCTGATTTACGTGATTTCCCACTCAAGGCACAGAAACTTATTGCAGAATGTTGAACCAAAATAACACTTATTTCAACAGTTCCCATAAATCTGTGGCTTTCTGTCCTTCCACTTCTCTGTTTTCTGACAATTTTGGGGGGAAGAAAAAAATGGAGGCTGAGGAAAGGAGAGAAACATTTGCTTTTTTGTTGTTGTTTCCAACAAAAATAAATGGCTCAAAATCCTATCTACAGACAATAAGATTTGGAGGAAGTTACAATCATACTGCACAGGTCACTGATAAAATTGAAAGCAGGAGATCTGCATTTCTTGTGTTCATCATGTCCTAAAAGCTTTTGAAAGTGTAATGTATGGTAAGGAAAGTCTCTGCTAATGGATCATCTCTGTTTGAAACTACGTGCTCCCATCACTGCTGAAAAGGAGATGTGGATGTTGGACATCAGGAACAATTTCTTCACTGGAAGGGTTTTTAAACAGTGGAACAGGCTGCCCAAAGAGTTGGTGGAGCCATAGTCTTTGAGATATTTAAAATACATATAGATGAAGTGTTTAGGGACATATTTTAGTGGTTGGATTAACAGTGTTAAATTAATCATAGACTCATAAACTGGTGGGGGTTGAAAGAGACCTCTGGAGATCATCGAGTCCAACCCCCCTGCCAGAGCAAGATCACCCAGGGCAGCTCACACAGGAACAGTGGTTGAACTCGATCGTCCTAAAGGTCTTTTCCAACCAAAATGATTGTATGAAAATTTGGAAGGAAGAGTATAATTTGTTAATATTCCTTCAGGCACTGAAATTTCCTGCAGCTAAATTCCCTGTTTTTTTAAGCAAAGCAGCCTAATTCCCAAGCACCTGGCTTGGGTTCCAACAATTCCACAAATCACCTGAATGTACACACAGCTTGAAAAACTGGGAAGCACATAAGATCCACCTTTTTTCTGCAGACTACAGAAACCACAGCATTTTGTCCAACTGTTCATTTTGCATTCACAGAATAATGAGAATCAGTTTTCCAAGAGTAAAAGTGGTCTCCAGGAGTAAATACAGGAATATTAGCATTACTTATTCAATGCATCCCATTCAAAAACCAAGCCTGACTTAGATGGGGTAAACCATGTAATGGCCTCAGAAGTTAGTCAAGGAAACCAAGAGTGAGTGTTAGCATCAAAACTGAGCAACAGAAAGAAGCTTTATGCAAAAGAGGAGATGTAGTCTCTTGAGGGGTATCAGACCTGTTTGCTCATACAGCCAAAGGGAAATAATAATGAAAAAAAAAAATAAAAAATTCTCATTTTAGAGGTGAAATCATGAGACTAGAGGTCTGTGTAGAGAACCTGGATTCCTGGAAATACATTGCTTCAATCTAGTCTAGTAGTATGGGAACAGTGACATTTGGAATAGCACACAAATATTTTGTCTAGTTGCACAACTTCCTTGGGAGGTTTAAAGTAAAAGAAAGTGCTATTAGTGCAAAATGACCTCTCCTTGAAAAGATGAAGTTATGCTCCCACAAGACTGGGGCTCTTAGAGGAAAGGTGGCCTTGGAGGACTGGCAGCATGCCTGTGATCTAAGGCAGTTGGATTGTCTTCATCTTCACCTTCCTGAGAAATGGAGACAAGGAAGTGTGTTAGGAGAGACAAAGAAACAAGAGTGGAGCTGATATTGATGATAGTTTTAGTCTGGAATATGGTAACCCCAAAAGCAGGCTGGTTAGTGCCCCACCAAGTAGCTCTTGTAGCAGAGGGACCCTCTGAGAGTGTAGAAATGAGCTGTAGGTTTCCAGACAGCTACTTCTTCTACTTTAGTTTCCAGTTCCAAACCAAATTAAAAGTGATTTTAACCAGCCTGGACCCAAGAGTGTGTACTCTATATCTTGCCTAATGCTCAGCTATTCCAGATGCCTTTTAGATGGACACAACATTCATGTTTGTTGTGACTCTCTGTCCACTGCAGTTCACTGCAGATGGAAAAAGTAGACCTTGCACAAGAAGAAGAAAAGAAAAGCTAAAGTGCTGTATCAATAACTGGAACACCATGCCCCTCTCATTAGTAGGAATATAATGAGCTCTTCAAAGTTGCTACTGGAAGCAAGAATGTTCATCTACTTAAAAACCCTGTAATGACTGTTATTCATATAGGCTATGAATGTTGGAACAAGATGTCTATGATTCATGGCTTGTCATTAATGCAATCACAATCTGATAGGCAGATGTCCTTAAACCAGCATTTTTCAGCCTGTTGTCTCTGAGCAGTGGCCTTCAGATCCTTTACAGGTAGCAAAAAACCACTCTGCAGCATGGCTCCTTATATAGGCATAAGGTCCTCACAGACAAGGAGAACTAATGAAAAAAACCCTCTTCTTTCCTCAATATATGAGGTCTTAATACTGAATTAAATTGTTCTGGAAAGGGACAATTTGTGTGTTCATCATCCATAAGTGCTCAGAGCAGGACTTTCAAAGTGCCCAGAGATAAAAATGTCACCTCCACAACTGCAAAAGAGCAGACACACTCTCTTGGCTTGACAATAGCTCCAGTTCAAATTTCAGTGTAAGATATAGTGGGTGTCACTCTCAAAACACTCTCAAAACAGAGAAATGACACTCATAGAATCATAGAATGGCTTGGATTGAAAGTGGCATTAAAGCTCATCCAGTTCCAACCCTCCTGCCATGGGCAGAGACACCTTCTACTAGATCAGGTTGCTTAGAGCCCCATCCAGCCTGACCTTGAACATTTCCAGGGATGGGGCATCCACAACTTCCCTGGGCAACCTGTTCCAGTGTCTCAGCACCCTCCCAGTAAAGAATTTCTTTTTCTATCTAGTCTAAGTCTACTCTTTCAGTTTGAAACTGTTACCCCTCCTCCTATCACTGCATTCCCTGGTACATGCTCTTTTACTTTGTGAAGCCATAACTTATTTTCAGTAGAGATGTGGATTCCTCTACAAAGAATTTGAATCTTTTGTTATATAACCTTTAGAGATTTCATGGGCTTTAGTTCACAAATCCCTCTGCTTCTAAAGCAGAGAAAAACTAGCTACAGTACACCTATAAATATTCAATACTGTACACAGTGATTATTCCTTTGCAGCATATATATGTGTATTTAAAATCACAAGTAGGCACCAGATTTCTATTCCTAAGCCACCCAGGAGTGCTTGTGAATGCCATCCCCAAGGCTTGGGCCTCTGGACACTCTCACAGTGGAAATAATATTAATGGAACTTCTTGTGACAATCCTGTCTTCCCAAACTCACCCCAGATCATGCATTTTTCATCTGATATGGAATCAGTTGCTCTGTTTGCTTTTCCTGGGTAACAAGTAATTTCTGAAATGATTAAAAAGATGATGAATGGACATTAGAGGACCAATATTTATATAAAGGCTCCATCTTCTCATTGCACACAGAATAAACCTGGTTCTGCTCACCCACAGATTTTCACACAAGAGATCCACATTTACCATTGCTATTATTTTGAAAGGATCTGCCATTAGATCAGACCCTCACATACTAATGTTTTTCCTAAATAGACATCTGTGTGACTACAATGAAAATCTTTCCTTTCAGCCAGCTGGTGGCTGTTTTCACCCCTTTCACTCTGAATGCAATTTCTCTAACCCTGTGCTGAGACCTGCCCTGTGCAGCTAAATCACTGAGCCATCACAACTCTGCTGCTCCCAGCAGGGCTGTGTTGAGATGGTAAAGGTTTATCTGTCTGACTACAGCACATTTGAGGGCTGCAAGACAAAAAATGCAATGTGAGCTGGTCACTTTGCTAGAATGACCAGGTGGCATTTCAAAGAAAAAACGAAAAGAACAGTAAAATACTGATCTTAGTGACTTTTCAAGTTAGCTTAGTGAAATGTGAATTAAGCAATTATCTTCAGGCACTGTTCTTTCTCTTATATTCTGGTTGTTTGAGCACATTGGGGACAACCTGTATTTGCAGGTCTTTGAGACAAAGGGATTTTAAGACCTTCTTTACCTGAAGAAGTTACTGTTGTTTGGGTCAGTACACCTTTTGCTTTATAGAATCACAGAATCATTCAGGTTGGATAAGCCCCTTGGGATCATCCAGTCCAACCATTCACCCTACTTTACACAGTTCACCCCTAAACCATGGCCCTCAAACCCACACCCAAACCACCCTGAAACACCCCCAGGGCTGGGGACTCAACCCCCTCCCTGGGCAGCCTGGGTCAGCCTCTGGCTGCTCCTGCAGGCAACAATTTTTCTCCAGTGCCCAGGCTGCCCCTGCCCTGGAGCAGCTGAATCCAGCCCCTCTGCTTCTGGCACTAGTGCCCTGTGAGCAGAGCCCAGCACCAGCCTCTCTGCACTGGCCTGGCAGGGGCTGCAGAGAGTGAGGAGGGCTCCCCTCAGCCTCCTCTTCCTCACACTCAGCACTCCCAGCTCCTTCCATGGCTCCTCAGCAGATGGATTCCCCAGCCCCTTCCCCAGCTCCGGGGCCTCCTCTGCACTGGCTCCAGCCCCTCCAACTCTCTCTGGGCTGGAGGTGCCCAGCACTGAACACAACCCTCCAGCTGTGGCCTGCCCAGTGCTGAGCACAGGGGGACAATCCCCTCCCTGCTGCTGCTGCTCACACTGCTGCTGAGCCAGCCCAGGATGCCCTTGGCTTTCTTGCCCCCCTGGGCACTGCTGGCTTCTCTGCAGCCTCTTGTCATTTAAAACCCCCAGGTCCTTTTTAGCAGCAGCTTTCCTGCCACGCTCCACACCCTGTACCATTGAATATCATCATTATATATCTTTATACAGCATCATTAATCAGCAGGGAGAGTGGAGGGAAAATGCTGCATTAGCTTCTTGTCATTTGTACAGAAGCAGGTCTAAAGAACCATATGGATGGCTCAGCATCAGTCGTGGGATGCAGAATAGGACATATCTGTCATACAGATAATTAGATTAAGCCCCACAACTGCATTCTTGCACACTGTTATATATTTTAGAGAGTATTCATGTCAAGTATTTCAAGCTCCTCACTGTAGGTATGTAAGATACGAAGTCACTCTCCCTCTGCTCCAAGAGCCAATAGATTGAAACATTCTGAGCTGCAATTCCTAATTTAGAGCCTCAATGTTGTCTGTATAAATCCCTCTGTTGTTCATATGTCACCAAATATTTCAGGATTACTATTTGTCTTTGACAGCTAAGAACCTAATCTGCCACTAGTTCAGTCAAACCTCAGAAGGCTCCGACTCAAAACCCATCCACTAATACCAAGTTTTACAGAGAAGGTATTTCTCAGTGGTTTATTTCTTTATTTATTCTGTTATTAATTGTGGTGAGGCACAGCAACATGTTACCCGATGGAAAACACATGATTATTTCTTTTGTGTTTAGCTCTAACTGGCCATCTGGAATTTGTTGGAACTATTCTGGGCTCTACCCAAAAGGCAACTTATTTAAGTGGGCTCTGGGAAAAAGTTGTTGCTTAAGTGACAAATGTTATTTCTAACCTGTGCATTCCAAACATGTTCACTTCCAAGTCAGACTTTCTGCTGCTTAAGGAGCAGGGATAACAGCACTGAAGAACAGAAGCAGTTGGTAGATCATGCCAAAGGGACTGATAGGTTACTGCTAATGAACAGAACTGATTTTTCTTGCAAGGTGTTTCTACTTTAATTGTAAACTAGCAATGGAGAATGGTGGACAAAATGTTATCTGAACATGACAGAAGCCTGCAAAGCAGAAGTGGGAAACAGGGTGTATTCAGCATGAGGGAAAACTTTTAAAGCTGCAGGAACCTGAAGAAACATGATTAAAATAGTTTACTTCCTAGAAGAAAAAGAAAAAATGGTATTATTTATGTGTGCATGTGTGTAAATATTTTAACAGTCATTTATGAACTTCAAGAAATAATGTTAACAGCAAAAAATCAGATCCCATCCACAGGATGTGCCAGGACAGCTTTTTATTTACTGGTTTATTAGTAGAACCTTAATTATGGAGATGAGTAGCACATGCCTACATTTAAGAGTATTCTTCTATAGGTGGATATTTTCTAGTCTTGAACTGATTTCTATCCATTTTCCCTTCCAATGCACATAGGAATGGATGCCATGTGTGGNGCCCAGGCTGCCCCTGCCCTGGAGCAGCTGAATCCAGCCCCTCTGCTTCTGGCACTAGTGCCCTGTGAGCAGAGCCCAGCACCAGCCTCTCTGCACTGGCCTGGCAGGGGCTGCAGAGAGTGAGGAGGGCTCCCCTCAGCCTCCTCTTCCTCACACTCAGCACTCCCAGCTCCTTCCATGGCTCCTCAGCAGATGGATTCCCCAGCCCCTTCCCCAGCTCCGGGGCCTCCTCTGCACTGGCTCCAGCCCCTCCAACTCTCTCTGGGCTGGAGGTGCCCAGCACTGAACACAACCCTCCAGCTGTGGCCTGCCCAGTGCTGAGCACAGGGGGACAATCCCCTCCCTGCTGCTGCTGCTCACACTGCTGCTGAGCCAGCCCAGGATGCCCTTGGCTTTCTTGCCCCCCTGGGCACTGCTGGCTTCTCTGCAGCCTCTTGTCATTTAAAACCCCCAGGTCCTTTTTAGCAGCAGCTTTCCTGCCACGCTCCACACCCTGTACCATTGAATATCATCATTATATATCTTTATACAGCATCATTAATCAGCAGGGAGAGTGGAGGGAAAATGCTGCATTAGCTTCTTGTCATTTGTACAGAAGCAGGTCTAAAGAACCATATGGATGGCTCAGCATCAGTCGTGGGATGCAGAATAGGACATATCTGTCATACAGATAATTAGATTAAGCCCCACAACTGCATTCTTGCACACTGTTATATATTTTAGAGAGTATTCATGTCAAGTATTTCAAGCTCCTCACTGTAGGTATGTAAGATACGAAGTCACTCTCCCTCTGCTCCAAGAGCCAATAGATTGAAACATTCTGAGCTGCAATTCCTAATTTAGAGCCTCAATGTTGTCTGTATAAATCCCTCTGTTGTTCATATGTCACCAAATATTTCAGGATTACTATTTGTCTTTGACAGCTAAGAACCTAATCTGCCACTAGTTCAGTCAAACCTCAGAAGGCTCCGACTCAAAACCCATCCACTAATACCAAGTTTTACAGAGAAGGTATTTCTCAGTGGTTTATTTCTTTATTTATTCTGTTATTAATTGTGGTGAGGCACAGCAACATGTTACCCGATGGAAAACACATGATTATTTCTTTTGTGTTTAGCTCTAACTGGCCATCTGGAATTTGTTGGAACTATTCTGGGCTCTACCCAAAAGGCAACTTATTTAAGTGGGCTCTGGGAAAAAGTTGTTGCTTAAGTGACAAATGTTATTTCTAACCTGTGCATTCCAAACATGTTCACTTCCAAGTCAGACTTTCTGCTGCTTAAGGAGCAGGGATAACAGCACTGAAGAACAGAAGCAGTTGGTAGATCATGCCAAAGGGACTGATAGGTTACTGCTAATGAACAGAACTGATTTTTCTTGCAAGGTGTTTCTACTTTAATTGTAAACTAGCAATGGAGAATGGTGGACAAAATGTTATCTGAACATGACAGAAGCCTGCAAAGCAGAAGTGGGAAACAGGGTGTATTCAGCATGAGGGAAAACTTTTAAAGCTGCAGGAACCTGAAGAAACATGATTAAAATAGTTTACTTCCTAGAAGAAAAAGAAAAAATGGTATTATTTATGTGTGCATGTGTGTAAATATTTTAACAGTCATTTATGAACTTCAAGAAATAATGTTAACAGCAAAAAATCAGATCCCATCCACAGGATGTGCCAGGACAGCTTTTTATTTACTGGTTTATTAGTAGAACCTTAATTATGGAGATGAGTAGCACATGCCTACATTTAAGAGTATTCTTCTATGGGTGGATATTTTCTAGTCTTGAACTGATTTCTATCCATTTTCCCTTCCAATGCACATAGGAATGGATGCCATGTGTGGGAGGGATGGAAAGCTTTCTTAGAATACTGTTTTCCTATGCTATGGAGATAGAGATTTTATAAACAATGTTGGTTTTAATTCATTATGAGATTGCTGGAGTTACTGCTGTAGAATCATAGAACCATTTAGGTTGAAAAAAAAACCCCTTTAAGATTATTGAATCCAGCCACAAACCTAATACTGCCAAGTCCACCACTAAACCATGTCCTGCTGTTGAGACTAAATCCAGGAAAACAATGTAAGGTACATTAAATGTCATCATTTCATACTGCTCATTAGGGAATTGTCTCTCCAGTGATATCTAGTAAGTTAATCAAAATGCCATTTATTGCTCAGTCTGCTTTATTTTAACTAAACACAAAGAAGAATCAAAAAACAAAGATATTCTCTCTTACTTGAGTCTTTAGAACTGCAAAGCTGTGGACCTTTCCTCATGGAAGTCAGTAGCAGATCAGCTCTGAAAAGACTGAAAAGCAAAACTGGCTTTTTCTGTAATGTAATCCAGTGTCAGTTTTGTACATAACCCTGGAAAATAAAAGATCTTCCAGTGTTTTGTTCACCTCATTAAAATGAGGATACCATGTCACCTCTTCCACCTGTCATTTACAGATTCAATTCAAATCTGGGTTCTGGAATTTCCCTGATGGAAGCTGACACACTTTAAACACCTTGTCAGGTACAGCCCATTTGGAATTAAGCCTCACAGTTCTGGCTGCACGGGACCCATGACAACTGCACTACAGCACTGATACACTCATGCATTTCCAATTAGAGCTTTCCAATCTCTAATCATCTTCTCTGATTAATTTTTACAGTGCTGTGATACTCAAAAGTCCCTGTGAACCATCAGATAAGTTTCTTTGTGTCGAAGAGTGATTAGTGGCAAATCTCATTGCTCTAAGTCAGAAATTCTCATGAAATTTTAATGCACAAAAGGCAGCACAACAATGAAACTACCCGTGTGAAATCTTTGCTTTGCTGAAGTGCCTACTCTAATATTAATAATTGTCAAAGCCAAATCAGCTGCACAGCAACTTAGTTCCTCTGAAGGGGTTTCTCATAATATTATGCTGCAAAATCTTACCCCTCTCAAACACTGAAGCTTCTTCAAACAAATCAGTAGTGAGTCCTGTGCTTTGCAACCTGGTTGTTGGTGAAGACTGTCTCTGTGTGTGGGTGTGCTAGCACTTAGAGCTTGGCAAGTTATCTGGAACACCACAAATATGTTTTGCAGCAAATGACCAGTTTGCCTTCCATAAAGGAAGTAAACCAACTGGGTTTATTCAAAATATGGCACCTTCTTAACCCCTCAGTTGTTTCTCAAAACAACTTCTTATCTCTTCTACCACAAAAACTTAGTCCAACAGAAGTTCTGTGTTGTGTGGTCATGTAGCACCTCATATAACAAGGATCTGGTTGTGGAGTGGGTGAGACAGAGGTTCCATCTGGGCCATCTTCTGAGGCTTTGGAGCAAGCAAGTGGTTGAATGAAATCATCACAGAATTGTTTTGCACTGTGTCCGAGGCAGGGGGATGTGAGCAGACAGTACCCCAGACATGGATTGGCCAAGGAAAGCCAAGGGCATCCTGAGTCAAATCAAAGGGGTGACTGACAGGAGAGCACAAGCTGTCAGCTGGAAACCACAGCATTACCTCCAACAGAGCTCATCTTGATGGATTACCATGCATTAGAAGTATTAAAGCAGTTCAGCTTGTGCCCTGTGGAAGTTACGAGCACAAAAGCCTTTTAATAATGTTTTTATGAGCTGTCTGAGTGGTTTGCAAACAGTTCAGTATCTACTGCTGCATACTATGACTGCTGTATTTTCTAGAAGACTGCAAGAATGAAAATGGCTGTGATCAAAGTGAAATTACAATACACAATTGCATTTCTGTGAACACTCTACCCGGATAATACAAATAGACTGGAAAAAAAATTCATTCAACCAGATGCATCAGAAAAACAAAGCTTCCAAAACCATACCCCTCGTAGGTATGCTGTTAAATAACTCTGTGCTGCTCTTACATGGTGTCTAATGTCAGTGTGGGATGTGGAAATGGAAATGGGTTTGAGTTCTTTTATTGGGCCTCTTTGTGTGCAGACAATGGCACAAACAAAATATTCTCCTCTTGCTCGGGACTAATTTGATCATCCTGAAATGTCACAAACTAATGGACTGCCTACTCTTGCAAGACAGCCTTGTGCAATTTCAATTGTCATTTGAAATCCTTAAACACCCACTTGTTAGTGTATCAAACACATTTTCGAGTGAGTGCTTTGGCAGGCTAGTGTTGTTTTCAGCAAACAATATTTCCACAGTGCATTTTTTTTTATGCTTTGCAGAAAATGTTCTTGAAAGGATAGTGATGCTATTAATTCATCTGACTGCTGTGTTTATATGGTAGCTTTTGCTCTCTATTTCTCCTAAGGGGTTGCTAAAAATATTCAGGTCCCTTCTTGGTTGGCCATTCATTGCTCCAGAAGTGGAGGAAGACACTGATCTGCCCAAAGCTTTTCCCAGAGTTACTTTTTTTTTGTTGTGAATTGTAAATAAATATGAAAGTTCATATTCATTCGCTATTGCAGAAGACATTCCCATTCCAAAAGAACTTTGGTAGGATTCTAACATGGAAAAGGCACATGTAAATTGATTTTAGCTTTTAAATGAGAGTTGTTTTTTGCACTCTTTACACATCAATTTTGCTGAATTAACTGCAGGGAAATTCCAAATTTCAAAAAATTCATCTCAAAGATACCCAGATATTTTTGGTCTATTGGAATCTATTGATTTTGAAAAAACTAATCTCCTTTCTGACTTTAGCACGCTGAGAGTTTGGTTTGGTTCTGGGATGGCAACTTTGATGCAGCTGCTGGCTGGCTTAGCCCTTGAACCCAAACCACATCTCATCCAGAGACTCTTGGCACTGGTGGTAAACTTTGGCTCCATTTTAACAAAGCTTTGTACAGATCTCAGGGGCTCTGCATGGCTTCATGCTGGTCTCAGGTTGAACTCTCTGGACTCCCAGGGAAGTAACGTGCTCATTCAGTGCTGTCAGAGATATCTGACTTGGCCACACCAACAATCATCTGGTGCAGCAGGTCTCTGGACACGGGGTGGTGAGTGGCATAGCACCCCTCAGCTATATTAATAACATGATTCAGGAAAACAGAGCAGTGGCATCTCTAGGTCTGGCTGGCAAAACACTGGCCCTGTTTCATGGATCTTTTAATAAATCACTTTCTTCAAAGCAACCCATTTTTTTTTCTGAGCAGGCAGAGTGCAAGAACAGTTGCTTTGATATTCCCATCACACTGAGAGTGTGAGGCACAGGGTAATGTGAAAAGCAAGAAGTGAACTTGGGGTTTTCTTTGGGGCCTCAGTACAAAAGCAGACGTTAGGACGGGTGATATTTGGATAACCTTTCCTGTGTCCCAATGGTAACTCTCTATGTGCTTTGTAGCTACACTCAGCAGCCAATGACTGAACTACACATTTCTCACCCTGGCAGCAGTCAGCTCTTGCTGTGTCAATTTATGATCGTTTCTAAGAGGACTTAATTCTTGTTTTGACAGCTACAGGATTGTTCCGTGGTCCTGAAGGACTGATTATTTTTTCCTACCTTCAGCCTGTCTCAGAAATTCAAATCCTAATGACAGTTGTGCTACGTTTGGTTTTTGTTTTTAATCAAAGGTGCTTGGCAGCCAAGCCTTAGACTCCCTTGGGTCCAACATTATGGGGGGAAGTGGATTTCTTTCTGAATTGCTTTGAAAACACATTGCCTCTAAAAAATACGGATTTTTGCTTGATTCTCAGCTCAAAGTGGGAGAGTTTGACTTCTGTTGATAAATGAAGGTGTGTAGTTTTCTACCTGGCTTGTTCACATGCTATTGGTAGATGCTGGGAGACAGGATTGCAGGTGCTGCCAGCAGTGTGGCCATGATGGCTGTGCTTTCCTGAGTCATACATTTAGGATCTCATTTGATTTGATTAAAAGACACAAATTTTGACATTTTTGACATATATAAGTACACCTCAACCCATCATCTGCAGCATTTCTAATCGCACGTGAATGGAAATCATGCTGGAAAGAGCCTTTGCATGAATTAAAAAGCACTGAAACAAAAAGCTGCATTAAGATGCTAGGGATTTTTTTCATTCCCTTCTTACATATTAAAGCAGTGGTTTTAATTTTTTTTTTAATATTAACATAGACTGTCTTTGTGGCACCAACAATAGAATGCTTTTTCTTTTTCCCATCTTTCCAAAGAGCCACAGGACAAATCACCCAGCATTTTCATGCTGGGATTCCTACCTTGTTGATCTGTGTGACTCACATTCATGTGTTTTCCAGGTTTTCTGTGACGAATGTCTTCCTGTAACTCCGTTGCCTAGCTGGTTACCAAATGCTTAAAAAGGTTTAACAGGATTTATGGAGTTCAGATCAAAGATGTTACATATGGCATCAAAGAGACTTATTTGCTTGAATAATCCAAATGTTTAGAAGTCCATTTTGGCCAAGTTCAGACCAATTTTAGGACTGAAATCCAGACCATATGTAACAAAATCTTCAGCCTCTTCTGACACTGCAGTATATCTAATGGAAAGCAGCTCAGTATACATTTGCATGTGCTGCCTTTTCCACATGATGATTTTACAAGGCAATGAATCTTACCAGTATAATTCTGTTCATGCTACCGGCAAACAAGGGGGACAAATTGCATTTTAAAAATAAAATAAAATTAAAAGAAGATGGGAAAGAACATTATTCTACTCTTCTGTAATTGCAAGCTGGACAAAATTTGAGCCTCAGTGTGCAATATTCCTGCTTGAGCATCATGGGAATCTGATTTACAGTTTGCCATGAGGTAAGAAATAAGGTTTTACTTTTACCATTCCTACTCAAACTAAAATATCTACAACAACAATATCTGTGCCCACTAAGACAGGATTGTAAGAAGTGCAGGTGTTCAGTAACTACAATGACCAGAATGCCTGAAGTACAGCAGCAGGCAATATTCCCAGGATAGTGGACATTTGGTCAATTAGTACTATGGAAATGCTGTCTTGACCCAAGATATAAACATACAGCCCTTAAAATACTTGAGATGAAGAGTTGCCAAAAATTATGGGAGATTCAAAGGAAATAACAGAAGAAACTATGTACATTATGTCAGGAAGGGCTGAATGAAAATGGACTTGTTCCATACACTGTATCTTAGAAGGTGTATTTCTTCTGGAAAGTGCCTGAAGTAAAGGCAACACTTAAACTAAATTAATTTCAAATGGTATAATTTCTAGGTCTTTTGAGGAGGCACATCCTTGCTTTCTAGTGTGTAGGTAAACCAAGATGATTCACAAGAGCTTCTCTTTTGCATTTACACTAACTGTGGCTGGCCTCCCCTATGCAGTTTCCCCCTCTCCACTGCTTTTATTCTTTCTACCAGCTCTGCTTTGCCTGAAGAAGAGAATGGGAGTTCAGTTAATGACTTACATTTGAACTATACTTCCCAACACTTAAATAATCATGATTGAACACTTGTTCTTGCTTATCCTTGACTTACATATTCAGGCATCCATAAGTCAACAGAGAACAAGAGAGAAACTTGATTCTTATTTCAATATCAACTACAGGACTCAACAAAGCAGGCAACTTAACTATGGTTTTGACAGGTTTGCTGTGACCTGTTGTAAAAACTGCTGCTGATACTCACTGTCCACTCTTCAGACCCCAGTGTGAAACTCCACTCAGCTGTTTCTGTATGGTCTGTTCAAGAAAAATCTCTCTCTTTACACAGAACTTCCCACTGAGCCACTGCACACATCAAAATCTAGGAGACCATGGTCTCATCTATGTGTAAGTAACACATGATGGGAGGTGAGAACTTGGTTCTAACATTATGAATTACCATCAACTTCATCTGCCCTCACACATCCCCTGTAAGGGGAACTGCCAATCCCCAGTCATCGTATCAGGAGAGGTCTGAAGAAGGGGACATTTGAATGGCAATCAATTGCCTTTACTTTCCTGGATGGTTCATGATACCACCTGATTTTACAAGAAAACTAGTTTTCCAAACAGTTCTTCATCTTTGCAGGAGGAACCAGTGTTTCTGAATGACTGAAAATCAGAGGATATGGATGAGCTGGTATTAGAAGCCAAGTCCTCCTCCTTGCTCACCTTCCACTGCATTTGACGTGCAGTTGCTGGCAGCATCTTCTAGATATCTTGCAAGTATCTTGTCCTACAGGTGTCCACAGCAGATACACAACCTTTTTCACCATCATGCATGAAACGAGAGCAGAGGACTGAGTACATCTTCCAGATAACAGAGTCACAAATTTATTTCTAGTGCTGCAAATACTTGCAAAGCTGTGTGCCATGTTCTCAGTGGAAGCACAGGCTCAAGGAAGGAGTAAGGATGTAATGAAATGAGCTGCAGAGGTGTCTGAGGAAGGTAGGGCAGCTTCTTGTGCTCTCTCTCCCTTATGTCTGTCCTTGGGACAACCTGCCACTTCAGGAGCCCTAAGTACACTTAAATTTGATTTGCTTGTGCCCTCGGGTCTATAACAAAATCAGCTATGGGGTTTACTAAACTTAAAATCAAGTTCACAGCACTCTGACCCTTATTAGCTGACAGCCCATCAAGTGTGACACAGAAGAACAGTGCAGTTGTTGCTGCCTCATCTCTCAAAAAGTCATGGACAGGACCTTATTCCTGTGACAGATCACTGATGCTGGTTTGGTTTTTAGGAGTCTATCACTCAGTTGCAGGCAGGTGTTAGTAAACTGCTGCTTCTGATGGTTCCAGGGGATGTGCTCTTTGGGGAGTGGTAGGTGATGGGAATGCACATGGTGAGGTCCAAAAAAAAAGGAGCCATGTGATATGTCCAGTCTTGATGAAGAACTCAAAACCCACTGCCTTAAAGATGTTTCTGCTGCTGCAGTGCCTTGTGCACCTTGGTGCTATCAACAAAGCAGAACAAACCATCCCTCATTATAATAGAACATCACTCTGTGACATGGAAAGAGAGATGAAACTTCAATAAGAGGCAGCCTCAACAAAAAGTCATGGATCACCACATCCAATTGAATAGGACTCTTCTCATCAGGGAAAAAAAAT
>VYZU01045287.1:0-11482 GCA_013401355.1 Ceyx cyanopectus | reverse complement strand
CTCCTCCTCCTCCTCCTCTCTCCGGAGGCCGGAGAAAGGCGGCGGGTAGCGGGATAAGGACTGAAAGCGGCGGCCCTGGGCGGTCGGTAGCGGGGGATTTCCCCGTGGCTGCGGCTCTGGCTTGCGGGCAAACCCGTCTTCTCGCCGCCCGGCAGGTCCCCGGCGCTCGTCGGTAAGCAACTGCGCTCTCTGCCGCCGCTGGCCGAGCCTTGGGGAGTTCCCCCATCGCCCGCCAGAGTCAGCTTCGCTGTGTTCGGGGATCGCCCTTCTCCGCGTCACCGCCTTTGAGCCCGGGGACCGCTCCCCGCCGAGCCTCTGCCCAGCGTTCTTCTTTCCCCTCCGGCTGCTGGGAAGAGGAGGGAAAGTGGCTTCTTTTTTTCTGCTGACCAGAGGAATAAACCTGACTGCCCAGTTCCCGCTGGCAGGCGGTATTACTGTGCGGTGCCGTACGATGCTGCACAGCAGAAGCAGAAAGGTAACGCAGTGAGAGAGGAAAACTGGGAATAACAGCCGGGAAAACGCTGCTGTCCTGCAGGTAAAAAAAGCTCCAGCCTTCCCAGAGGCGTTTTCTCTATTTTATGTGTTGCGATTCAGTTAAAACACGTTTTAAGTAGGATTTAAGTGGAGTAATCGAACTCCTGTGTGTGTCTCTCTAAAAGATCACAACTATCAAAGTTAGCTGAAGAGAGAAAATAATAGCTGGGAATCATCTTTCTGTTACAGGTCTAGATCTCTGATGCTTGTGTGCTAATAACCTGTATGCTGACAATAAATTTATTGTGTAAAAAGATTGTCCTTATGTCACGTTGTTTCAGCCATTGTCTCCTTGGATTTTTAAACACTGAAAAATGAGATGAGTTTTTTTTTTGATAAAAGATTTGGGCATGGGGGCAAGTATTTTTGGGACTTCACCTGTATTAGGTGAAAACTGAGCTGTTGAAGTTGGCTGCTTTGCCATGGTCAGTAATTACTTTTGAAAGCACTGTATTTATGGAATGAGAAGTATATTCTGTCCTTATAATGAACTAATGTCTGGCCTTTAATCAGTATTTCTTGTACTACTAAGCTGCTTCTCAGTGGATGGAGTATAAAACTGGAGTGATTTTCTAGTCTTTCTTCCTGCAGCTATGGGATAGAGAAAGCAAAAAGATTTATTCACTTTATTCTCTGCTTACAGAGCTGCATGAGGTGCAGGAAATCTCAGGGTAAAAACTGATTAACAGAGGCAGCTGCTCTTATCCCCGTGGTGGCCAGCAGATGAAGGAGAATTTACCTGTATCATGTGGCCAGTGATGCTAGCTCAGAGCTAGTGCTCTTAGTGCAGGGTATTTCTCTTAATGGCAACTCTAGAATTCTACTTTTTTTTCTTTGCTATGTCAGTTTGGCATCAGGAGTCTGCAAAGCTGCAGATGTTGGTGTTTGGGGATCTTTCTGCAATTAGAATGTGATTTACGGGTCATTATTCACCGATGTTTCCCTCTAATGTCACTGGGACTTAGCTGCCTGATTGATTTAACTTTTCTGTTGTCCAAAAAGTACAGAGCTTGTGTGGAAGGTGCTCTCCAGAGTCATGCACCAGCTGCTCTAGTCTAGTGATTTCAGGGCCATCACTTTGGATTGCTGAAAGAAAATAGAAGGCAAGATTTGGGTTTAGAACTTTTTAGATTGAATTCTACAGGTCACTTTGGGGTTGGCATCTTAAGGTTGTCGTTGATAGTGGAAAGGGGAGAATTGTAGTTCAATTTGTTACACTACAATTTTGTTTGTAGAAATCCATAGCTTGAAAAATCCTATTTTTGCTTCTATGGTATTTACATTTTCAGATTTTTTGCTGCATTTTATTAGCTAACAAGTATTTATGAGGTTTGGTAAAGGTATGTTGTGCTCCTTAACCCTATGCAAGGTCCAGCTGTACCTGCAAATATTGATGCAGCTTCCTGGGTTGTCCTTCGAAGTGCTGTTGGGTGCAATCTAATCTCTTCTAAAAACAAATGATCACTAACATAGTTACTGTAACTACGGTGATTATCAGGATCTCTGTAGGTCTGTATCAATCTAACTTAAGAGGGGGCTGCTGGAAAAACAACCAGGAATGAACATTAGTGAACACAGATGAATAGTAACTGGTTCAAAATGATTTAAAGTCATTTAAAAGATGATGAGAAGTCACTTTAAGCACCAAAAGAAGCATGAGCAGCACAGGTTGAGGGTGGTGGTTGTAGTATTGTGTCCAGTTCTGGGGCCCTCAGCACAAGAAACACATTGAGCTGTTGGAACAGGTCCAGAGGAGGGTCATAAATATGATTGGGTGTCTGGAACATCTCTGAGTTGATACAGGCTGAGAGGTTTGGGGATGTTCAGCGTGGAGAAGGCTCCAGGGAGACCTTATTGTGGCCTTTCAGTACTTAAAGGAGACTTAGAAGAGAGATGGGGACTGGCTTTTTATCAGGTCCTGTCGTGACAGGACAAGGGATTGTGGTTTTAAACTAAATTTAGTCTAGATGTAAGGAAGAATTGTTTTCATTGGTGGCAGAGATTCGAATAGGTGGTTCAGAGAGGTGGTGCTGGATAGATTCCCATTCCTTGGAAGCATTTAGGGTCAGCATGGATGGAGCTCTGAGCAGCCTCATCTAGTTGAAGCTATCCCTGCTTATTGAAGGGATTTGGAGCAGGACCTTTCAAGGTCCAACCCAAACCATTCTGTGATGCTGTAGGCTGCTCCCAGATAAAATGTGAAGCTAATTGTGCTCTCTTGGGGGTCTAAAGGCTTTCAGGATCTTTGCTTAAAAGGACTGATCTTGTGAGAGAGGATTGGAGACATTTGGCAGCCTGCAACCTCAAAAGAAATGCAGGGAGGGATCCCNGTGTGTGTGTGTGTAGTTTGGTCAGTGAAATGTGAAACAGGAGAAATAAGTCTTACAAAGTTCTGAAACCAGAAGAGACTAGATGCTTAAATGGATGCTAACTAAGCACCTCCAGAAATAGGGTAGTTAAATCTTTTTAAGTGTGTGCAAAGACCAGGGTAGGACCAGGATTTGGAACAGGACAAATGTTTGTGCTTCAGAGTATAAACAAAGCNCTAATCTCTTCTAAAAACAAATGATCACTAACATAGTTACTGTAACTACGGTGATTATCAGGATCTCTGTAGGTCTGTATCAATCTAACTTAAGAGGGGGCTGCTGGAAAAACAACCAGGAATGAACATTAGTGAACACAGATGAATAGTAACTGGTTCAAAATGATTTAAAGTCATTTAAAAGATGATGAGAAGTCACTTTAAGCACCAAAAGAAGCATGAGCAGCACAGGTTGAGGGTGGTGGTTGTAGTATTGTGTCCAGTTCTGGGGCCCTCAGCACAAGAAACACATTGAGCTGTTGGAACAGGTCCAGAGGAGGGTCATAAATATGATTGGGTGTCTGGAACATCTCTGAGTTGATACAGGCTGAGAGGTTTGGGGATGTTCAGCGTGGAGAAGGCTCCAGGGAGACCTTATTGTGGCCTTTCAGTACTTAAAGGAGACTTAGAAGAGAGATGGGGACTGGCTTTTTATCAGGTCCTGTCGTGACAGGACAAGGGATTGTGGTTTTAAACTAAATTTAGTCTAGATGTAAGGAAGAATTGTTTTCATTGGTGGCAGAGATTCGAATAGGTGGTTCAGAGAGGTGGTGCTGGATAGATTCCCATTCCTTGGAAGCATTTAGGGTCAGCATGGATGGAGCTCTGAGCAGCCTCATCTAGTTGAAGCTATCCCTGCTTATTGAAGGGATTTGGAGCAGGACCTTTCAAGGTCCAACCCAAACCATTCTGTGATGCTGTAGGCTGCTCCCAGATAAAATGTGAAGCTAATTGTGCTCTCTTGGGGGTCTAAAGGCTTTCAGGATCTTTGCTTAAAAGGACTGATCTTGTGAGAGAGGATTGGAGACATTTGGCAGCCTGCAACCTCAAAAGAAATGCAGGGAGGGATCCCAGGAGAGGGTGTTTGAAGGAGGCTTCCTCATATTCCAGAGCATGGTGCTTCAGGGAGAGGGTGTGGAATAAACCCTCTTTGTTAGTAAAATTTCACTTTTCTCTAGAGCTTTATTTCTAAGTAACAATATTGTTTCATTACAGAATATTAAGACTATTAAAGAATATCACAGATCCTAAGGAGAGCAGAACAAAGTCTTGGTGAAAGCTTTGTCTGCAAAAAAAAATACCAGTATATATTATATATATTTTTTATATATATATATTTATTTTTTAAAATATTTATATATATATATATGTGTGTGTGTGTGTGTGTAGTTTGGTCAGTGAAATGTGAAACAGGAGAAATAAGTCTTACAAAGTTCTGAAACCAGAAGAGACTAGATGCTTAAATGGATGCTAACTAAGCACCTCCAGAAATAGGGTAGTTAAATCTTTTTAAGTGTGTGCAAAGACCAGGGTAGGACCAGGATTTGGAACAGGACAAATGTTTGTGCTTCAGAGTATAAACAAAGCTCTTGTTTGGGCTAAGTGGAAATCTTCTCCACTGGCTGAAAAACATGTCAGACTTTTAAAAGTTCTTTTTAGAAAGCTTCTTATTCTGATTGTTTTCTGATCTTACAAACTAGTTCACCACAGAAGATAAATATTTTCTTTCTAAATGTTTCTCCATTTCCTGTCTCAGAATATAGGTAAGGACATGCTGTGTATGTGGCATTATTTTGGAAACATGGTTTGGATTTTTTAAAACATTTTTGTGTCTAATAGCCTTTTCAAAATGCCTTTCTTGTCTTAATCTCTTATTTAGTAGCTATTTAAGAGCTAGTTGGTGTACTAGAAACAGTGTTCTTGACAATTTTGATGCTTCCATTGACTGTTCACATTCTCTAGCTCTAATGTTTATAATTTTTACTGTTTGAGTGAATGAATTGTCAGAAAAGCTTGGGAGAGCTGGAATTCCCTGGCCTTTTCCTGGAGTTTCAGTCGTTTAATTTAAATGTATTACTCAAAATTAAATTTCTCATTTGCCTCTGGACTTGGGCTGTGGGCTAATGTAGAAATGGCTCTTTGACTTCATTTATCTTTGGCTTATTTAGCTCTGTGGTCATTAGCAGCCTAGATGTGAAGATAATAACATTTAAATGATTCATGCTTGTGAGGGCATAATTTTGTAAACAAAGATAAATGTGTTTATTCTTATCTTTATGGATAGGGCAAGATTTAAAGGGTTGTGTTGCACAAGAAGTCCAGGCATGAGCTGCAATTCAGAATCTTCTGGGTTTTTTTTGTGAATTCTTCTTATTCTGCTTGTCCACTGCAAGTCAAAACACATCTGAAAACTCTTTGGAGGCTATTGGTTGCTTGGGGGTTTTTGTAATGTACATGGCATTGCATTCAAAGCCAGTTCCACATGTATTTAATCCTGTGCTTTGTGAGAAATTGAAGTTAAAAGATTGTAAACAAAGACCAAGCCAATCTGCCATTTAAATTTGTCAGAGTGGACGTGAGGGGTAAACTTGTGTTCCATTCAAATGACACACTCGGAAAATCTTTTGTCTTGACATATATTAAAGCTTCTGTTTCCTTTGCCACAGTGAATTTATTTTAAGGTAGCAGCTCCTAGACTTTATCAAGTGCTGAAAAAGATTGTTTTGCTTCTTTGAATAAGTGAAAGCCCAGATTTTCAACTTATTCCACCATCCCATGTTCCAGCCTAGGGTACCAGCTTATGTAAAGGAGAAGAAACAGATCTCTTTGCCTTGCCTTTGGACATCTGTGGTTTGGGAAATCAAAGCAGTTAAAAAGTTATTCCTCCATCCTTTTTTTTGTGCTCTGGATCATGTACTTCTAAACATGCTTAAGACATTTGATATACTTTAGGGTTTTTTCCAAGATATTTTCCTATGTCGTACTGAATTTCTTTTTGTATCTCCATTGACTGAATCAGGTAAGATACTGAAATTCAAGAAAGGAATTTTGGTTAGTTTTAGGTGGTCATGATGGTCATGTACCCTGCATTTGCATGGTGTTTGGCAGCATTCAGATTGAATTCTGGCACTGGAGGATGCAAACAGGCAATGCAGTAAGGTGGTGTTGAAATAAAAGAAATAAAAGGTGTCTGGTTTGTCTGTGTGACCTACAGCCTGGCAGGGTCCCTGTGATGACACCTGTGCTCTCACTAATTGCTGAATTTGCTACCTGTACTTTTAAATTGTCTCAACTTTGTCTCTTCCAGGTAAAGCAAAATGAAGGAACTCGTTTCAAACAGTACAGCCAATATATCTCAAGCCAGAAAAGCTGTGGAACAATTGAAAATGGAAGCATACATGGATAGGATGAAGGTAAACTTATTGTTGATATTTTTAATTCACTTACTAGTTTGTGGTGCAGCCTCCCTTTAATATTGCAGAAAGAGTCCATCATCTGAAATGAAAAATCAGAGCAGATTTAGTGAATTAGTTAAGCAATAACTGCTTGGTTCTAGTGAAGTGACTTCCAAGGGCTGGCTTCTAGTTGCTTCTCTCTGACTGCCTTTTACATCTGTTAAACATGGTATTTTGTGAGGTATTTAAAGCAGCTGGCAGATGCATAGGTGCTGTTCTTTCTCACCTGTAGCAGCTGAGATTTCTCAGTTCTTTAAGTGCTGGAATATGTCCTCAGTGTATTGCAATACTTTGGAATAATGATGAGCTGAATTGCTTTGGTTTTGTTTTAACCCAGACATCATTGCATAAAAACTACCTCTGATTGCAATGTTTAGTTGTGATTCCTCACACTTGATAGCCTGTTGTTTGTGAAGTCTTGGATTTATGTCTTTGTTCTTAAAAAGTGTAGCAGTTTATAATGGAGGTTACAAGCTCAGCAGGGTGATGTAGAAATGTTCATAGAATGATGCAATGGTAGGGGTTGGAAGGGACCTCTAGAGATCTTTGAATCCCACCCACCCTGCCAGTGCAGGAACATTCAGGGCAGGCCACACAGGAACAGATCCAGGAGGGTTTTGGAAGTTTCCAGAGCAGGAGCCTTCACAGCCTCTCTGGGCAGCCCCTGCCAGGCTCTGCCACCCTCACTGTGAAGATATCTGTTGTACATTTAATTCTTAATGTAGTCTTCTTCATTAAATTCAGCATGTAGTCAGCATAGGGGCAACAGTATATGATAATATATGATAATTATTTTAACATCAGATAATAGACTCACTGATAAATATAGTATTAATTAAATATAGTATTAATAATTTAGAAATATTAGTGCAATTCACATGAATAGTCTGTCTTGCTGTATGAAAACAGACACTGCAGTTGCTCCATTTTATTGCCATGTCTTTGAAGACAAGTGAACTGGCTGTTCACAGAGACAAGTATTTCTATTTCCTTCTGTAGGGAAGGTCTGAGTTTTCTGTGTTCTGTAGGTGAGTCTCTGATCCAGGTCATATTGCAGCTTCAGCAACAACTGAACTGGCCAGAAGGATTGGCTGTGAGTGAGTGGCAGATGAAAGGGATGGCAAAATGTGGCCCAGTTTATTGCAGTTTGAATGAGTAAATTGTCTCAAACTTGCTTTGATATAATCAGTGGTAACTTTCAGATACCACATCATTAGCTTGGTTATGCAGATAGCTTCATTAGTTTGATGGGTAACGTTCTTAATTACATATGTAAGAAAGATGTGGGTTATTTTTACTGTTAGTGTAACTAAAAAGAGCACAGTTATTAGCAAGTGTGGCAGACCTAGAAAAGAGAGAGCTTGAAAGTGCAATTATTTCACCTTTCAAAACAGCTTGGGACCAAAAAGTCACCAAAGAAAATCTGATGTGTTTCAGTATTCTGAGAGTTCCTGTATTAAAATAAACCAAATACAATCTGCAAAATGTCTGTCTTGATTTCTAGGATTTCCTTGAATATGGTGGATTGGGAGAAGAGGTTGGTTGGCTTTTTATTTGCTTTTAATCTTGAAACAGTGAAGTGTGTGTTTCAGTGGAGTCAGATTTGAACAAGACACTTCCCAGTGGTTTCAATGGGAGATTTTGAGTTCTTGAAGCATAACTGGAAAGGCAGAGAAATAAACTTAGTTCCTTTTTTTTTCCTGGTGTTTTGCATCTGCTTGAACTAGTTGGACATTAAACAAAAGATCAGTGCTTTGCAAATAATTTAATTAAACACTATTTTGCAAGTAGCTGTAGCCAAGTGGTTATCCCATAATAGACAAGACCACATTGTTAATTTTTAAAAGGTGCCTGTGTTATTGACTGGGGAAATCAGAAGTTCCAGCCCATTTTTCTCCTACAGAGGCACTTTGTTTTCCATGAACAGTAGCTGCTGTAACCAGCAAGAGTTGTCTGCTCAATTAAAATTTATAGTTAGAAGTATGTTGATAGTTTCTGGTTCCCTGCTGCGTTCTGGGTTTTTGTAGCTGATTTTTAAATCAAGTCCTATGACTGGAATTATAATGGAGAAGTAGAAAGCAGGAGGTGCAGATTCCAAGCTAGGAAACATCAGATGAAATAGGTGAACAGTGTCCTCATGACCAGTAGAATAACATGTCTCCCGAAGGTGCTAGCAGTGAAGTTTAGAAAGCAAAAATAATATTGGTGTTTTATCACATTTGTCTCCAGAAGAAAGCACTATTTAATCTTGAAGAATCTTGGTGTATCAGTTATTATTCAGTTTTTTTTCTTTCTTAAGAAGGTAGAAAATATTCCTAACTGGTCCCTAATAGTGTTGGGAGATGAGTGCTGGGATTGCCAATAAATGTGTGTGGATCTCTTTGTTTTCGATGTAAAGGATAAGCAGAGGGGGTGTTGTAGCAGAGGTGGTAATTAGCCACAATCCATGACAAGACAGATGACATGGTAATTGCAGCTTTTTGCCCTGTCATTGAAGCTTATAATTATTAGTGCAGCTAACAGGATTATGTTCTAACTTTGGCTGTTTCTATCACCTCTGTTATTCTGAAATATAATGGTAAAATTTCACAGTGCTCCTGAGGCTAATTCTCTAAAGCATCAGGGGTGAGTGTTTTGATTTTGTTGTTTTGTTTGTTTTTTTTCTCCTTTTGGTAATTTGACAAACAGATGTATTTTTTACCACACAGAATGCAAGTAATTGTATAAAATGTGAGATTGGTGTGATACCTGTGTACTCCATCCTCCTTATCTATGCACTTCAATAAATTCAATGTTTTCTTTCTGTTAGAATTCATCAAACTGGAGTCTGGTTTGTTTGGTTTTTTTTCTTTAGCCACTTCTGCAAGATGTGTAAATTAATTTGAATCTGCAGACCAAGCTGGATTTTGTAGGAGAGCTGCAACAATAAATGTTAGCTTCAGTTCAATGTTCAAATTACACGTGTTTAATCCTTGATAAAAGCCATTCTGACACTGTCCATTCAGCTACAAAGAAACCTAAATATGGGTCAAAGCTATGGTAGAGTGGCTTGTCTAAAAAGCAAACTCATTTTTGATTTAAGCACTGTGATGATGTAGAAAGTGCTTGCTCTCCTTCATGGTATTACTACCAGCATTAGAGGAGAAATGAGAGACAATTTATGTTGTGCTTTTGCTAGTGAAAATCCTTTTTTACTGTTACATGATGTCAAAGCACGGTAATATGTAGAGAAACAAAATTATATTAACTCAGTTTGTCCTTTCTAAGAATAGTGATTGATAAAAATAGTTTTTATATATTTAGATTAAATAGTTATCTAAATTGTACTTCTTTTCCATCAAAGGAAAAGCAATATACTTGATGTTTCTTGATCAAACAAGACAGTTATGGGAAGATCAGTCTGGTGAAGTCCAGTGTTGGTTCTCTGTTCTGTAGGGTCAGTCTACTTAAAAACATTGTTTTCATGACTAAAGATAATTATTCATTAGCTTAATAATTGAAGATTAAACTGTGCTGGGCATCTTTAATAAACTCTGGGACCCAGAGAATTAGAGTAGCTGTCCATTAGTGGGTGCATTCCATGCTGGTTAGATTTACTGAGGTACAGCAGAGGTCATTAACAAAGAAAATTGCATTTTCTGTCTTTTGATATTTTTGGAGCTTGACAGGAATTTTGTAGTGTGTCTACATTGTGCCTTTCTTTGGAGAACCTGCCTTCTAAAAGTACTACAGGCTGGACTCATGTCAAAGCAAGCAGGGTGTGGGGAATCTAAAGCTAACAGTGGAGACACCTGCTAGAAAAAAAACCCCAGAAATCCAATTTGTTTTGAAATCCAATTTCTCTACAGCTGTACAAACATGCTGACCTCAGTGTTGGAGTTTGAAGAAGTTGTTGTGGTGCTCAGAGAAAAAACTTATTTTTTGGTGAAGACTTCCTATTGAATTTTATCAATATAATATTGAAAACAGTAATTAAAACTGAGCAGAACAAAATCACATACATATTTCTGAATTATTGAACAAATAACTGTGACAATGGCCTCATGTCACCCATATTCTTATGACACAGAGCTGCAAAGGTGTCAGTTGCAGCTGAAATGGTTTAATATTTCATTTAATATTTCATGTTTTCATGGTTGTGGAAAACCTTACAACCAGTGATGGGGAATAAAGAGCTGGAGTGAGCACAGATTATTGCTTATGGCAGTTAGCATAGACATATTTTAATGAGCATATGCTCCTCACTGGCCTGATGGAGAGGAACATGAATCACATAACTTGATACCATCTCGAGTCACTAATTTTATCACATTTTATCTAAATCAAACATTTCTAGGGCTTACTAGGACTAGTAAGAGCAAATTCAGGGTTGTAGTGATTTAAAGGATAAACCAATCTGGTCCTGTTCTATTCTAGCCTCCATTACCATATATTATATGAAGAAAATTTGTGCAATGCTGACTGGTTGAAATGGTTACAGGAGTTCTCTCTTCTCTTCTACTAGGTGTCCAAGGCTGCAGCAGATTTATTGGCATATTGTGATGCTCATATTGCAGAAGATCCCCTTATTATTCCAGTGCCTGCCTCTGAAAATCCCTTTAGGGAGAAGAAACTCTTTTGTACTATCCTTTGAGTCAGTTTTCCATTAAAAATGTCTTCAGGTAAAATTTGGTATCAGTGCTGCATGCTTTTAGTTTTAACATTTTTTTCCTCAGATATCAATACTTAGCCTATAATTACAGTGTTTTTAGAAGGTAATGCATTTTCTGTTAAAAAAAAATAATTAAAAAAATCCTAAGCATTCAAGGATATTCTTCTCTATCAGACCAGTACAAGTTTAATTTCAGTTCTTCATGAAAATTCTTTTGGTCTTAGTGGAAGTATTGAGTATAGTATCAAATTGTAAATATCTTTGCCAGTGATGGATTTGTCTGAGACCTACATGAGTTTTACCCGTTCTGAAACTATTTTAACATCCTTGTTTTCTTGGGAAGGTGAATTTAATTTAACTGCCTTTACAATTTTTATCTAAAAAGAGTAGTGTGACCTTTCCTCAAGTAGCACTAAGTAGGAGGAAGAAAGGCCAGTGATTTACAATGTTTGGAACAATCAGTCTTACACAGTAAAT